>VZZY01021158.1:0-11665 GCA_013400335.1 Eurystomus gularis | reverse complement strand
CTTCTCTTTATTCTCAGCTTCTGGAATCATCCGAGTCTCTCTGCATAGAAGCATTTGATTTGACTTGGAAAATTATATCTTCTTTGAGTAACACACAGCTAATATTTTGGTCCAATCTAAAAGCTTTTGTTCAGTTTGTCTTTGATACTGAGGTTCTAGCTGTTGCTGCAAGTGCAAAGGGTCAAGCTTACGCCAAAATAAAAGAGGTCAGTTTTAAGAATTCTTTTTTGGGAAGGGAACTTTAATTCTGTCTGGAGCTAAAAATGTATTTTACTTTTCCCGTCAGCTGTTTTTGTGCAGTTTGCATTTCCAAAAGGGTACTAGCTGGAGAGTGTTGAAATGAGATCTAAGAATGAGATTGAGGATAAGCAAATATATTGTTTGGTTTTGCAACACAGAAAATGAGCAGTACTACTTATTTGATTTTTAGACTGTTCGGTATCTTCTGCATTCGGTAAATTTTTTTGTCCCTTATTTTTACATTATGCATTTCCTCTGGAATATTTTATTCAGGATTTGCTACCTGAACTGTCACAAACAATATTCTGGAGAAACTATTTCTATGGTTTAGTCTTTATGAAAAGACTTTCTTAAATGAAAACTTAGAACCATTCAAAACTTTTGTAGGTGCTATTGAATAAGCCAACTTTAACTTCTTCTTCAAAAGGTTTTTTTTTTTTTTTTCCTCTGGGGGTCCAGTTGTAGAAATCAAAAATCATAGTCACTGTAGAGTTCAACTGAAAGCATGGTAGAGCTGCCTTCATACTTCAGAAGAGAAAAAAAAAAAAGTATTCTTTGTTTGTAGAATGTATGCAGCTTATTGTATTTCAAAAGTTTTTGCTTATGTTATGATGATGTTCTTTCATTTTAAGTCACTAAAATAGCATTCAGTACTGAGATGTTGGTTCATCTTGGCTCTATACACTGGAAAATCGTTTACGAGTTCTTCTCTAAATCTTTCTTGGTTTTTTTACTTTTTTCCGCTCTGAGCATTAATTAAATGCTTGTGCAGAACAGTACACAATAACTGCAAGACTTCTACCAGAGCACTCGTGTAATATATATTGGTTATCAGTGTATATGTTTGCTTAGACTTACGGTCTCGTGCGCTGCTTTGCACTTCACACAGGAATCATACTAGGAGAGGTTGCCATTTTGCATTGAAGTCACAGTAAGTAGTTCTGTCCCGGTGTCAAGCTTGTAACTGTAAATAATAGCAAATGTCTCAGCTCTGTTTTCAGCCCAGATACTCCAAAATTATTTTTAATAAAATATAGAAAAAATGATACTTCCTAGCTACTCAGCATTCCTGTGGTAGCTCCATATTAGCCTTAAAATATAGTCCTGTTTATTTTCTCTTTGTTCTTTTTTGAAAACTTGTTTCAAGTGGATGTTACTGTCATCTATTTTAAACAGTAGATAACACTTCACATTTGTAGCCTTCATGTGGACCCAAGCCAAACTATGATACATATGCAAAGATGGTAAAAATATCTCTTCAGTTCTAGGAGTCGGTTAGTTTTTTCTTTTGATGAATATCTGTAATGAATAATAGTATGCATCAGTGTAACTGATGAGCTGTACCTAGTTTATTTTTCTTTGATCTTAATTTGTTTAAATTCTTAGAATTACTGTCTTAATTTCATAGTTAGCATTTTAAGCATTATGTAAGGTATATTTTGCCAATGTTGAGTCTTGAGTCTGTGTGACAGCTATCCCATTGTCTGCAGTGGGACATACCATGACAGCAGGCATCAAGGAGCTAATGAAGGTCCCATACTCAACAAAGGGCATCTGGTCGAGCCACCTTCTGCCCCTTCATAAGAAAATGAAGATAAAGTTCCCAAGCAAGTGTCTACTTCTGTATATTCTTATCCCACTCCTGTTGCCATTGTCCCCTTGTGCAATGGCTATGTAGTTTTAGCTAAAGAGAAATAAAATATGGAACTGCCTGTTACTGAGTTGTCACAGAAGCATAATTTTAATTTTGTGTAGCACAGTGCACTCTGTCTTCTTAATAGTAGTTAGAAGGGGTTGGACAAAGGGGTATTTTTGAGCCAAAAAGGGAATATTGCTATGGTAAAATGCAAAAGAGCTTCCACAGACGTGTCCAGACCACTGTGTTCTTAGGTTTCATTTCTTCTGCTGCCATTTTCCTTTTGCTTTGTGATTATTCAAATGTTAATTGTGCTAGAATTTAAATTTCTTCAATTTCTTTTGTGTGTGCTGGACTTCTAGTATGTTAATGAAACTATTGAAAAACATTCCAGGATTGAGAAATATGTAGTAAATGTCATGCTGCTTCCCTACAGGTGAAACATGATAGTTCAATTTTGGAACTATTAGGAAAGTTACAAGCCTGCCCTTGCACTAAAAGAATGTTTGAATTCTTTGTAAAAAGAACAAATGTTTCTAGAGTGTTTGTTTTATTTTGGGGTTTTTTTTTTTCAGAATGTGTTTCTTCAGAGTGTACTCCAGTATTTTGGTTTAAGCTTTTTGTGAGCTTCTTGGTGCTTTAATCCGTAGCAATTTAGAACAAATTCTCTATTAAAATGAAGTTATTGGCAAAGAACTGTCACATTATCAAAGTTTACATTTTGGAGCAGGGAAGAGAAGAAGCTTTGTTTTTTAAAAGCTGTCACACCTTCTGGAAAACCATTCTTGCAGGACAGTTCTAACTGATGTTGCATCAAAAAGAATTTATAAAAACTTCACTTGTTCATTCTGAATCTACCTATCCTCTCCCAAATGACTGCAATATCTTTAGAAAAAATTGTTTTCTAACTGAAGTTTACTCTTGCACTTAGTCTAATGAAAAGGGTAGGAAAGGAAAATTTTGGGGCTGTTTTTCTTGTTTGTTTTGTTTTTCTCCTTTTTCAAGAAGTTCTAGATAGCAGTTTCATGTATCTTCCTCAAAAGAAAAGTAAATAGTACAAAGACATTTTTCTAACTCAGATACGAACTTCAACATGAATGCAGTCAATCCTCATTAGTGATATGGCTACCTGTAGAAGAAATTTTTGTTTAATGTTTTTTGGGTTTTTTTTTTTTCTAAATTGGTAAGGATTGATTAAAAACACCAGGTTTGTACTCATGAAGTAAATCCAGATGCATTTATGCATTTGTTCAAGTTCTCAGGACATCTATGTAAAGCATCTGGTGTCGTCGGTTTAAGCAAAGATTGGTGTTATCTTTTGTTAACATAAACATGTACTGGGCCCATTGTTGCCCATTCACCTGCCCTTATAATGAGGGCAGATTGAAGACAGCATTAACCTGAGCAGAGATAGGATGCATGAGATGATCAGACCTGCTAAAATAGGTACCACTGGAATATTACGCTAAGAATTGTGGCACCTCTGAAGACTAGATTTAGAATCTTTTATTTCTTCTTTTCAGATAATTTTCAAGCTCATAGATATGTCCACTACAAAGACTGGAGTCTTCAATGTAGTCCTTAGTCATTGTTGTCGATCTTGGATGTTTCCCACTGTTGAGAGAAGTGCCTTGACAAATGCTTTCTCAAATGCTGGAAATTATTGTGAACTTATCACTGAGGCTTGTGTCTTTGGAACTGTATTTAGGAGAGATCAAAGGTACTAAAAAAAAGTTTATGATTATATTTGTTATAATTTTGTGTGCTTTTCCTTTTAAATTTTGGGATAACTATTGATAACAGGTTTTGTATGCTACTCTGCTAATCTTGTTGCTTTGTCTTCTTTCATCTGTGAAGACTGATTCAGGATGTGCATGCCTTCGTAGAAAACCTTGGAGAAAAATGTGCAGCAAATGTTGTTACAGAAAGGTAATGATTTTGAGAATACATCTTACAATATTTGGTGTAAATTATGTCTTCATTATGATTAATGCTACAATAGGAAAGATGCTAGTTTTGAAGTCAGCTTCTTATCATAGAATTACAGAATATTTTGAGTTGGAAGAGATCCATAAGGAGTATATTCATAACCTTTTAAAATATTGATTAAAAAGATACACATCACATATTAATAATTCAGATACAAAATGCAGAAAAATGCTAAGTATGTTCAGGAAAATATGTTCCACTTGTTAACCTGAATGGGACTGAGGTAACTACTTCCTCATTCTTTCACCTCATAAAAGTAATGCTTAGGATGCAGAGCTGACATGTACCTTATCATTGTACGCAAGACAGTTAAACTCAGGCTTTAATGCAGCTGGATTTGGAGCCTGGCTTTTTAACATTGGTTGTAGGCCTTTTTTAGCTTGCATACTGGCAATAGGCTCTGCCTCCAGTTTTTGAACCAAGGCCATTGGCTACTGGATTATTGAACTTCCGTAGTTTCACTCCCACTTTTACTCAGTGGAAGAAAGTCCGAGAAACAGTTCTAACATAGTGTGTTGAGTTGTGTTAGTAGTTGATAAAACCTGAGCTTTTAAAAAAATCTACTGCCAAAGTTCTGAACTCCTTAATTTTCTTCCAAGTTTATTGGTTTTCAGATGTCTTGTTGTGACAGTGTGCAGCTGCATGATGCATTGTTCCCTATAATGCCATCAATTCTGCTCTTGGCATTAATTATTCCAGTTGTCCCTGAGTAACTAATAGGAGTCAAGGGTTGTTTTGAACTAGAATATTTGACCAAAAATACAAGCATATATTAGTTGTTTTAAGATTACAGTTTACAGAATCACAGAGTCATAGAATGGTAGTGGTTGGAAGGGATCTGTGGAACCTGCCAAAGCAGGCTCACCTAGAGCAGGTTGCACAGGAACGCATCCAGGCAAATTTTGAATATCTTCAGAGAAGGAGACTCCACAGTCTCTCTGGGCAGCCTGTTCCAGTGCTCCATCACCCTTCAAGTAAAGAAGTTTCTCCTTATGTTTAGGCAGAACTTCCTGTGTACCAATTTGTGCCTGTTGCCCCTTGTCCTGTTGCTGGGCACCACTGAGAAGAGACTGGCTGCATCCTCTTGACGCCCACTCTTCAGATATTTATAAGCATTGATAAGATCCTCACTCAGTCTTCTCTTCTCCAGGCTAAACAGGCCCAGGTATCTCAGCCTTTCCTTGTAATAGAGATGCTTGTAGCCCTCTGTTGGATTCTCTCCAGTTGTTCCCTCCCTGGGGAGCCCAGGATTGGGCACAGTACTCCATACTCTGCCTCAATAGGGCAGAGTAGAGATGGAGGAGAACCTCCCTCTACCTGCTGGCCACACTCTTCTTAATGCACCCCAGGAGACCATTGGCCTTCTTGGCCACCAGAGCACATTGCTGTCTCATGGTGAACTTGTCCAACAGGACTCCCAGGTCCTTCTCTGTGGAGCTGCTTTTCCAGCAGGTCAGCTCTGAACCTGTGCTGGTGTATGGGGTTATTCCTCCCCAGGTGCAGGACCTTACCACTTGCCCTTGTTAAACTTCATTAGGTTTCCCTCTGCCCAACTCTCCACCCTGTCCAGGTCTCACTGAATGGCAGCACAGCCTTCAGGTGTATCAGCCACCCCTCCCAGTTTTGTATCATCAGCAAACTTGCTGAGGGTACACTCTGTCCCTTCATCCAGGTCATTGATGAATATGGTGAACAGGACTGGACCCTGTACTGACCTCTGGGGAACTCTGCTAGCTCCAGGCCTCCAGTTAGACTCTCTGCCTCTGATTACAGCCCTTTGAGCTCTGTTTTTCGTCCAGTGCTCAATCCACCTCACTGTCCACTCATCTAACTCACGCTTCCTAAGCTTACCTATGGGAAACAGTGTGAAAAGCCTTACTGAAGTAGAGGTAGTCAACATCCACTGCTCTTCTCTCATCTACCCAGCCAGTCATGTCATCAGAGAAGGCTATGAGATCTGTCAAACATGATTTGTCCTTGGTGAATCCATGCTGCCTACTCCTGATAACTTTCTTTTCCTCCACATGCTTAGAGATGATCTCCAGAATGACCTGTTCTATTACCTTTCCAGGGATGGAGGTGAGGCTGACTGGCCTGTAATTTCCTGGCTCCTCCTTCTTGCCCTTTTTGAAGACTAGAGTGATGTTGGTTTTCCTGCAGTCCTCAGGCACCTCTCCTATTCTCCATGACCTTTCAAAGATGATGGAGAGTGGCTTAGCAGTAACATCTGCCAGGTCCCTCAGCACTCATGAGTTTATCTCATTAGGCCCCATGGATTTGCGGGTGTCTAGCTTGCCTAAAAGGTCTCCAGTCTGGTCTTCCTCGACCAAGGGAGAGTCTTCCTTCCTTCAGACTTTGTCTCTTACCTCCAGGGACTGGGATTCCTGAGGGCCAGGATTAGCAGTAAAGACTGGAGCAAAGGTGGCATTCAGTAACTCCACTTTCTCTATATCCTCTGTCCCAGGGAACCTACTTCATTCGGCAGCAGGCCCCAGTTTTCCCAGTCATCCTTTTCCTACTGGTGCACCTGAAGAAGCCTTTTTTACTGTCTTTTACATCATTTGCCAGATGTAATTCCAGGAGGACCTTAGCCTTCCTTGTTGCATCCCTGCATACTCTGGCAACACTTCTGTATTCCTGCCAAGTGGCCAGTCCTTTTTCCCACATACTGTAAACTTCTTTTTCTGCTTGATTTTTTTCTGAAGCTCTTTGTTTATCCATGGAGGTCTCCTGCTTCCTCTAGTTCATTCTTTTTTTTTTCCTTTACACTATTTTTTTTTTCCTCATAGGGATGAGCTATTCTTGATCTACAGGGAGCTTGAACCAGCTCTCTTGGGCACCCCTGCCTTCTAGAGTTCTAACCCATGGGATTCCTCCAAGTAGGTCTTTGAAGAGGTCAAATTTAGCACCCCTGAAGTCAAGAGCTGCAAGCCTGCTTCTTGCCCTGCATCTTCCTCACATGATCCTGACTTCACCATGTCATGGTCACTTAAGCCAAGGCTGCCCTCACATCCCCAACCAGACGTTCTTTGCTTGTTAATATAAGGTCCAGCAGCACACCTCTCATTGGCTCCTCCACCACCAGTGTCAGAAAGTTAATAATGCACTGCAGAACCCTCCTGAACTGTGTATACCTAGCTGTGTTGCAAATATCAGCATGATTGAAGTCCCCCATGAGAACTAGGGCGTATGATCGTGAGGCTATTTTCAGCTGTCTGTAGAAGGCCTCATTGACTTCTGTAGAATATTATTTTTTAAGCAAATGCTATTAAAGACCTGGAGATAGGAGCAGGGGCAAGTTGTCTGGAACTCAGGATTGTTCATCAGCAGTGATGAACAGACTTTAAAATTCTGATTCTGGGCATTTGCATATTGTCTTACCACAGACAACTTGATGGCTGTATGTTCGGTGCTTTTTTATAATTTGGGAATTATCTTTGTATAAACAAGTAGCGTTTGATTTTTATTTTTTTATATGTTTTGCAGTACAAATCGAGATGATCACTATGTTCGGGTTTGTGCTATTAAATTTCTGTGCTTGTTGGATGGATCAAATATCTTGCATAAGATGTTTATGGAAGACATTTTCATCAAGCTACTTGATAAAGTAAACTTCATTTCTCTTGGTATATAAATGGTATATAAATGTAATGTTCGTATTATATGTATAATAACTAAAAGTATTTACAGATGATTGGATGTGTTTGCAGTTCTCTGTGTAACCTGTCTATGTTTGCCCATTAATACACTTGTTTTTGTTAGGAGACAAGTAAACTGAGCCAAACCAAAATAGTGAAAAATGTCTTTTGAGTTTTTCTCTTTTTAGTGGATTTTCTGACTTCACGGAACATTATCCAAATTGTAAGCATTGTTCCTTTAAGAATCTTCCTTCAGGCTGCATTTTGAAGCACCACACTTTACTTCAACAGTTGCAGACTAACTTTTGAATTGAGAGAGCTATTGTCTCCTTAGAAAACCTTTATAAATAGAATTAACGGAGAAGGCTGGAGTCTGATTTTCCTGTATGTCATAGCTGATTATGCATTGGCAGTAGTGTAAAGTCAGTGGTAAATTACTGCAGCTGCTATGAGAACATCAGTCATACATTCTGGTACTACAGAATTCTGCTTTTGTCTGAAGAACAATAAGTGGGTGATCCTTCATTCCTGTCAACTACTGGAGGAAAATGGGTATTTGTGTTCTAAGATTGATCAAGTGGGAATAGTGAGCTTTAAAAGTTATTTCCCTACTTGCTTAAATATGGAGCTTAAACATGTAAACTAATATAGGACTTGGATCACCAAATTATTTTCTTTTTTAAAAGTTAACAAAGTAGTTTTGAGTGTCATGTATTTTGAAGACCAAAACAGAGTGTGTAGAGAAAGAATCTAATCTATATGAGAACATGAATTTAAAATCTTTTTAAAGCTTCATTTATCTCATCTATTTTCTTCACGTAAAACATCTTATTGTAGAGTATCAATTTCTGTTTCAAAACGAGAGCTGTAGTTACAAGCTGATCTAATTGATTTTATGACTAAAGGCATTTCAGAAGTGTAGACACTGGAGTAGATATGTTTGCATTTATATACTCATCTCTTCACTTAGGACCTTTAGTTCTTACATGACTAAATGACAGCTTGAGTCTTTATGATCCATTTTATGTACTACTAGTCTAATTGTTCATACACAGAAGACTCTTAAATTCTTCAACTTTCTGCTATTTGAAGAGTCTTAATGCCGAACTTTTTTTTTTGTGCTCTTACATCGAAATACTGAGTTGGAATTGTATATTTTTTTCACTTTCTAAACTTGTCATGGGCAAGCTTCAAAATTTAATTCTAAATAAATGAAATGAATGTATTTTTCTTTAATGCTGATACTAGCTGTGCAGTAGATGCTGCTTTCTTAGTGCAGTTAGTATGTTTCCATGTATTCAATTTTAAAGGAAGAATAGATACTAAACTTTTAAACTTGCTTTTAGGATGAACTGGTATCCAGATCTAGAACACGCTATTATGCAAACTCTTTACAGCATAGAATTAAAAACCGGATATGGCAGACACTCTTAGTTCTTCTTCCAAAGCTTGACCAGGTATTGCTCTTCACTATGAGTTCTTATGAAATAAATATCTATTTTCAGTAATAATTTGGTGTAATGCAAACTGCATATATTAAATTACAGTAGGGTATAAAGGATATGTAATCTCTATGGCTGATGCAGAAGTTTTGTGTAGTTTCATTCTTTCAGTCTGAACTCATGGATATATGATGTGTTTCTAGAGGTCACTGAAAATCAGTTCTTGTATTTGTGAATTTTAGGAGGCTAGATTGTCCTTGTTAAAGCTAGCTAAAACTCTGTAGTGACTAACTGATTTTAAAGCTTTTCATTTAGTAAAAATGTTACTGTTTTATGAACATCAGAAAATGGAGAAATTTTAGTTTCTAATGCTTCTTCATAATACTTGAAGTGTAATGAAATTAGGTGGTTCTAAAATGTTTTCATTTGAGTATTAAAATATTTCTAATGTTATGATAAAGCTGAGAATGATCTTTCATTTAGAATTTTTTTCTTGGTGGAAACAACTCTTAGCAATATACTAAATTATTATCTAATTTTTGTTTTCTCAGAGTTTTTTGTGTGGAACACTTGACAGAGTTTTTCAGGCTGGATTTGGTAACAACCAGGCATCTGTGAAATACTTCATAGAATGGATTGTTATCTTGAGTCTACATAAATACCCCCAATTCCTTAATAAATTCTGGGATTGTTTTTGCTATGTAAGTGAGAACTTTGGCATTCACTTGAAGAGTAATTTGAACAAAGAGGATACAGTTTGTCTTCCCATATATACTTTTCCATGTATTCCAAGTTTCCTTTAGAAGCAGTGGGTTGTTGGGCAGAGCAGATGTAACTTTGAAGTGAGTCTGAATTATAGCCAGAGACATTTAGAAATTTGTGTTAGAAGTGGCTGAAGATAAGTGAATTCTTCCAGCTGAGAAATTTTCTCTTATAACCTACTACTCTGAGCAGAGTAGAGCTGGCAGAGTGAGTCAGAGTACTCTTTGCAGTCGCCAATAAAACAGCCATCAGGAACATATGGATGTCCTAGATTCTGAGTTTGGGAAGATACCGCAAAGTCACTTGTGGTTTCCACACCCAGCTTTTGTCTTCTGCATCTTCTAGTCAGTGGGAACATGATTTCCATAACACATTTAATTTGCAGCTTTTAATATGGAATTCTATCACAGTGAGTTCTGTAATGTGGCTCCAAAACTGGAGGCAGGGTTTGAATTATGGTACTTGGAAGTCATGGAAGGGTTGGCTGAGGAGAACTGGCTACTAGCGTTTAATTTTTATGTTTTGGATTCTTCTTTAAGTAATTACCCGTAAGAGCTGACCTGTAGAAATACTAATGATCTCTGTCGATACCCTCAGATTTGTTAGCATTGTACATTTGGGTTGTTAGCACTGTACATTTGGGTTGAGTAGAAAATGTATGTACTTGCATCTCCTCCAGTGTATAGGAAGACATTACTCACAGTGGTGCCTCTGTTGAAGCTCACCACTTGTAACGGTTAAACGTAGGTATCTTCTTACTTATTGAATAGCCTAGTTCCTACTGTAGTTTTTTTTTAAAGACAAAAAGTAGGAAAAGAATTAAAATTAAATTTAAAAATTCAAAACCAAAAATTATACATTTTTTGCCCCAAACCAGGCGGGTTTTTAATACTGCTTTGAGACCACTTTGCTTGCTGGTGATGCATGCTGTGGCTTCCAGGGATTTTTTTGGGGTGGGTTTTTTTCTGTACAGGGGGGAAAATTTCTTTTTGAGACTGCAGTTTATCCTGTAAGTACATAAAGATGCCTCATCATACCTACCTAAACTGATTAAAAGTAAGGGATGTTAGCTTTTCCTATTTCAGAGTTCCTTCCAAATGCTCAGGCGGTTGGAATTGCTATCGTCTTAGTAGATAATCTATTGGATCAAAGTGATCTCATGCTGATAAATGTACTGAATCTCAGTGGCCCCATTCAAACCAGAGCAAGCAGAAAACATGTAGATTTATGAAAAAGGAGTACATGTTGCATTTTCAGAGGCTATCCAGGAAAAAAAAGTGACTCTGAAAAGGATTTGCAGGATCATATTGAAGAATAAGATTAACTTGAGCACCCAGCACAATGCTGTGGCAAAATGGATGAATAGGAACCATATCTGTAAACAGAAGTGTGGGAACTCCCAGTACAGAATGTTGGTGAGGCTGATGCCAGGCTATTCGTTCTGCATCCGATACCTGTATTTGTGATGACCTGGAAAAGTGGGAGCACTGAAAAGAATCCCCAAGGTTTTTATTTGGTTTAGGCTTTCGTGGGGTGAAGGAGGGAATATACAGTGAATTTGGGTTGAATTTTAGCTCATTTATACTGCTGTGTACTTCACTGATTGATATGTTAGTAAGAAAGCAAATAATGTATTAGAAAAAATGAAATCTTCATAATAGAGCCATTGTATTTTAGTAAACTTTGCTGTGGAAATGCATAGGTTTTTTAAGTGTTGAGATTGCATCTGCAGAACATGCTATGGAAACTTACAGGGTATTATAAAAATGTCTTATATATTAATATTTCTTGTTACATTATCTTTTGCTTTAGGATGAAGAAAAGCTTAAAACGAGCATCTGCACATTCTTATCAGTGTTATCACACTTTGACATTGTTCTTCAAAATACCTCAGAGAAGGTAAATTTGACTAAAAGTATTCATTCTTCATTCAGTTACACTGTATATGGATTTCTGAA
>VZZY01021157.1:0-48061 GCA_013400335.1 Eurystomus gularis | reverse complement strand
TGTAGCTCAGAATTCTTTCTGGTTGCAGTGAGTAATGAACTTCTGAAGGATTTTCAAAGTTTTGCCTTCAATTTTTTTTTTTGACGTGAGATGAGTGATAGTTGAATATAGTTGGCTGAAGTCAAGTTATTTGTCAAAAGCTATAGTTTATTTAAAATGAAAACTAGTATAAAATGCTGGTGTGTTTGAGAGAAGTAAAATGGAAACTTCTACTTTGTATTACTCTCGCTGAGCAGACAGGAATCCAGTGGATTGAGCATGAGGGTAAGGGTTAGAACGTGTTTCTGAGTTAACCTGCTGAAGTGATGGGTGACTCTGGATAAGTCATTTAACCAATTTATAGCCAAGTTCTGTTCTTTAGTAAGAAAATAATGGTTTCCCTTGTTTTATTTGCATGGTTTAAGGCTTCTACTGAGCTAGACACCAGTAGCAATTAACATACATAGCTAGAGAAGGCAATGTTAAAAAGACCGAATTCATACCGAATTCAGTAGGTAGCAGTTGTATTGTTTGTCCTTATGTGTTTCAGAATTATATGTCCACAAAATTTTCATTAAAATCTAAATATGTGTGTATTTGAAAACAAGAGCAAGGAGTTTCCGAGCACCAAAAAGAAGTGGTGTGACTAATTACATTAAAACAATCACCAGCTATTTTAAACTATAAACTGTTAATGTTTTGATCTATAGGCAACTTCTTCGCAAAGAAGTTTTTCTAAGGCTGCCTTTATAACACAATGTAATATCATATATTATCTTTTCTGTGTAAGCATTGTAGGAAGATGCCTGTCCTAGTACAAACTAACGAATACTTGTGTCAATGTACTATGTACTTGTCGTAGTCTATATGACAGTGTGAGCTTTTTCTGCAAGCTTCGCTGCAATAGTATTTTTCCCCTTCCAGCCTACTATAACCTTGCATTGTTTGAGGTAGGCTGACTATTCTTTGTAACTATTTTTAATGCATTTTTTTGTTCTAATTGTGAAAACTGTTCTTGTAAAGGAAGTGTTGCCAGAGAATTATGATGATGGAAAAAAGGTTTGCCAGCCTTCCTTCTGTTGCTCTGCTGTGTAGGGTACTTGTCCAGGTATGTGCTTGGAGTCCTTCACCATTCAGTAGTAATGCAGTTGGTGAAAAAATATTTGTTGCATATAAATGTTTTTTAAAAAATAAGTATAAAGAGGGAAAATAGCTGCAAAGCAGGTAATGTAATGACTAAGTAGGCTAAAAAAAAAAAGGATAGAAGACAGTCTTCACTGTTCTTGAGAGTTTATACCATGCTTTGTGGTGTGGAGAAATGGAAATTTGAAAGGTTTTCAAAAAGACATCAGATCTGAATGCAGTGTCAACTTTTGAAAGACTGAAGAGATGATAAGAGATTCTGAGTGTTAAAAGTACCTTGCAGTACTGTGTCTGCCTGTAAAACTGCAGTAAAAAAAAGCCTTTTTATATGAGATATTTGATTAATATGTTACAGTGCTGGTACTGTTCTTGGTACTTGGCTATGCGTTGTATCTTTTTCAACATGTCAAAAGCATCATCATAAAGTGGGAAGGTACATTACACTGAAGTCTCAGTTTGTTGGCTTATTTGCTGGATGTGGGTGCACATTTCTAAGTTGATTCTTCAAGATCAAATTGATTAAGATTAGCATTATAGACGTAAGTCAGTATCTTTTTATTTCATGGCAGAAATTGAAGTAAATTCAGATTCTTGCGCTATTGGGATATGGAGTGAATTTGTAAATACTTTTTTTAGGAAATTTTTTGGCACTTCAGGATGATATGTTTTGGGCAATAAGTACATGGTTTATTTTCCCTGTAACTCATGGAAGTTCAGTTATAGAAGGATATGTATATTGTGGGACATCTATGATGAAACAGGAAGTATTCCAAATTTCTTAGAAGGATAAAATGTAGTTTTTAAGAGATTGGTGCTCTTCTGAGCTTTCCTTATCTCAGGTAGGTGTGTATTGTGACTACCAGCAGTATATGCTTGATGTCAAGTAATATTTTCGTAACAGTTAGATTAGGATTTTTTGAACTGTTGATATTAGCCGTGATTCTAATCTTCTATTTGTCTCCAAAAGACACATAACTTTAGAGTTCTGACTGTATATTAAATTTCAAGCCTCCCTTTCTTAAGTACGCTACTAGACTGAATTAGTTTTTATAGCAACAGGTTAACAAATGTTGAAAACTAGGATGATCAATGTAGGTCTGGTTGGCAAGCAGGAGCAACTTGCTGAGAGCAGGTTTCTTTAACTGTCCCCTAACTGCAGCATGAGTGTGTTCCAGCATACAACTGCTGGGCTTTTCTATACTAGAGAATACTTGCATTTGTAGAGTCCAGTAAAACAAAATCATTTTGAGAAGTGTATTTTAAAACTCGGTAGCCTCGGTGTAGTCAACAGGCCACACTGATAGTGTACTTAGCAAAGATCTTGAAGAGGAGTAATGCAGGCTGCAAATGAATAAACAGTGGTAGTAAAACCTGTTGATAGTAGGATGTACTTAATGGATTGTTTTATGTCTGTGCCTGCAAGAAATAGGGGAAGCAATCCTGATAAATTCGGGTTGGGTTGTTTTGAAGAGCAGCGTGATGCATGGTGACAAAGTTAGCTGGAACTTTTAAAAAAGCAGTAAGAACGAGAGAAACAGTAAAAATCAGAGGTGGTGAGAGAAGAGCAAAGCTTAATCTAGCCAAATGCATACTGGGTTTATTCTGCAGCATCTCTTACTGTTTAAAGAAAGTAAACATCTAGGAAGCTTGGGTTCAGTTTTTGTCAGGAGGTACTGTGTATGAGATTATTTGGTTTGTCTCTCCTCCCAGTGAGTGTATATGTTCTAAAATATGTCATGTATATAGGTAACCCAACTTTTTTTACAGTAACTCGAAAGTTAAGCATTTAACTTAATTTATACTTTTATATATATATATGGAAATTTAGAACAAATCAGAGAAATTAGGACTAAAATTGTAGTCCTACAGACCTCATAAAATTCTATTTAGATAGAGGAAGGAAGTACAAATTAGTGCAACCGCTTGGAAAGGAGATAGTTAGACCTGATCTAGTATGTATTCTGTAGGATGGCAGCTGGTCAGGCAGCCTGTGATCACATGCAGGCTTCCAGAGCATCTGCACCACAGCTCTCTTTTCCTTGGAGCAGGGGGTAGAGGGAGTAATGAAGAGATGTGGAAAAAGGAAACTTGAGGGTTATTATGGTGTGGGAGAAGTATTAAGAAACAAAAGAACAAATCTGTTAGAAACTAGTTTGTGTTAGTTTTGCTGCTCATAGAAAAGAATGTCTGCATTTATGATTAGTAAGTAGTGTGTTTGTTTGTGGGTTTGGGTTGTTGTATTTATTTTTTTAATGAATGCAAATTAACTTTTGTAGTCTCAGATGGTTCAGTATTTTTTGAGATTGGCAGGAAAGAACCCTAATCTGCATCACATCTAATATTCTGCTCCAACTGAGCAATTGTTCTTTGTGCACGTTGATGTAACTGTCCATGGCTCTGCAACAGATTCCAGTGCAGTACTTAATTTTGTAATGTGCTACTAAAAATAAGTGCATAGTCTTATGTAACGCTTCTTGTATTGTTAGCACCTAGAGGCTTCATCCCCACTGATGTCAATTGGAACACATCCTACATAATTTTTGATTGTGGGTATTTACATCTGAAATATATTCCCTGTCAGTGTCTGTGGCCAAACTGTAACTTTGTTTTTTAGGAATATCAAATATCATGTTTGCACAGTTAGGTATTTTACTCCTCTGCATGTGCAGAGTTTTATAGCATTATTTTGACATATCTGAACAAAACATCAGTTTGAAAGTACTACGTGGTACAGTCAACATTTGTTTCTGTAATTTAAAGAAGCCTGATAGATTCCTGCTTTACAGGTATGTGCACTTTCTCAGAGACCCCTCACATAATCTGGCTCTACGCTGTAAGAGTTCAGAAAGTCTGTGGATGCTGCAGACGTGGAAAGATGATGTTGACTGTGTTGATGCAACTTTGATGGCAAACTTGAAATATGCTTGAAAATAAACCTCACTGTTCAGTATTTTAGGTGACGTTTATGATCAAATTATACTATTCTCTTGGCTGTTGTACCCCTCTTGCTGTAGTCTTACCAATGTTTTGATCTATTTAATGTGACTTTTCTTATGTTTTTTGAATTCAGGCTGCAAATAACATGCTAAATTGAATGATAGAATGCATCATGTCTTGCTGATAGGATGACACCTATGCAGAACAAACTTGACATATGTAAATAATTTAAGGGGCAGAAATTGGATTCATCAAGAGTTATAGCTTTATTATAGAGTTACTTCGTTCTCATTTTTCACCACTTCTTGAAGTAGGTGCTGTATTTTTATGTTAGGAGCACCGCTGAAATTTCAGAGTAGAGGATCAAAAGTTGAGAGTCTCAAAATCTTAGGCCAAAACAGAGACATCCATTGTTTGTTCTGCTATTGTCCTTACAAAAACTTATTTTTTTCATTAGAGTTGTTTACTGACATCCCAGGTCCTTCATTTTACAAGGCCCTTCTTGAGGGAATCCTGTAGCTCAGTGAAGAATGAATTCACAGGTACCTGAGGTCTGAAGAAATAGATACTTGTAAAACTAAAACAGTCTCTTTATTAGGTCACAGCTTTAAGAATAAATGAGATTTTATGTTTTAGATGATTATTTAATTTCCTGGCAGTGTCTAGTCAGGTGTCCAGAACTTTGGAGCAGGAGAAGTAGTCAGCCCTCAGGCCTCCTTGTCAACTGGAGAACTCATCCTGAAAGACTGAGAAGATTGTAAAGCTTGCTATTTAAGACATCAGAAGCCCACGTTTCAGTATGAGGGTTACCATTGGCAAAGTATGTGTTAGCTTTGGCCTTCCTGAGGGCAAGCAGCATATACACATATTCAGATAGGTAGTGATGTGCCATTTCTACATGGATAGGTTTTGTTTCTAGGTTGGAATTGGGTTGTTCAGTGGGAGTGGGCAACAATAGTAGGTAACAGCCTGCTGTAAGTCCTGTCATCTTGTGCCTTCTCCCTTTGGTTGTGGAACTTTAGAAACCCTCTTGACCCAGCTGGTATACTGGGGTGGGAAAAACCACAAATCACAGCACCACTCTTCCAGGAGGCCTGTGGGTACCATCTCCTTATCCTGGTGGTGGGGAGAAATTCCTTCCTGTTCTTGGGGAACTGCTGAGTATGCCTGTGAGGGGAAGGAGCAGGATGTCCAACGCAAAATTGTTGTTACTCAGCTTTGCCTTGTGAATAGTAATGCTTTGCACTTTTCTCAGTTCTAGGCTCTCCAAAGAGCCCTGGGACACAGCTGGAGCACTGTGGCTCTGGGGGAAGGCAGGACATTCATCTACTGGCACTGAGGGACTCCCAAGTGCCTTGTTTTTGTGTAGAAAGGCCAGGACTGTGCCCTTGCCATGGTGGAGCAGGCATGCACCCCCAGTAGGCAAGGCAAGGAGCAGGAGGGCAAGGCAGGGGAAGCATTCTAGAGAGGAAGAGCCTGTGCAAGCCAGACCAAGTTGTTCTGTCCCCAGTCTGTTAGACTGGGCCTAGTCTGTCAGTTAATACTGTGTTTGTAGAGGAGAAGTGCAATTTTTTAATAATAAATATGTTCTATTTGGTATTGTTTCCTCTTTCTGGAGTAGTAATCCAGGGAGCCAGACACAAGAATGGTGTGTATTTCACCATTCATGTGCTCAGTCTTTTTTTAAGAGTGTATCCCAGAGCTTTGTCACCACTGCTGTCTGTCATCTGTCTGCCCACTGATAAGAGAAGTTTGCTAATGTTGTGAGGGCCCTGGTGGTTGTTGGCATTTTTTTCACTGAGTCGTCTTAGCCTGGTTTGAGCAGGGCTGTGTTGGAAAACTGTTAGTATCACTAGGGACATGGAGCGTTGTTAGGAGAGAGGATTTTTTGTAAAGAGAATTTCCTATTTATTTTTTTGTAAATAGTTAGTGCACTCTTTCTACTTGAAATGCCTAATTGTCCAGTCAATATAATTTAATTTTGTAAAGTTCATGTGTTTATCCTGCACTCTTCACAGAACTTGCTATTTATGAAAAGTTTTAGTTTTTTGTGGAAGGTGTTGCAACCCCCTTTCCTCTCTAATTAAGTAAAACTTTGAAATTTTATGTCAGGTTTATTCAATGCCTTTTTGACTTGCAACTTAGAGAACAAATGGATGGTCTTTTCATTGACTAAGGCAGGGTCAGAATGAGCTCACATCTCTCTAATGTTGCCCTTGCCATGACACTCTGTAACTGTGCAGGTGTGTTTTAATCCTTCTGAGGTATAGATGTTTTGGTTGTGAATGTGTTTTCTGTGAAAACTTAGTTACTAATAATTGTAGTGACACTTTAAGCTACCTGTTACTGTTTATACTGGAAGGGAAAAAGCATACAAAACTGCAAGATAATGACAGATTTAGCTTAGAAAGTAAGCTTCTGAAATTGTTATGCATGAAGAGTATTTAAAATCATGCAGTTGTCACTGCTAAATTCTAATACTGAAACAGGAAAAACAAAAAAGTGAAAATAGTCTTGACTAATCAGTTGCCCTCATGCTTTGTAGTGTCAAACCCAGATTACACACCAAGTTTTGTCTTGGTTAACAAAACCAAATTCCCTTCGGTGATGTTTTTTTTCTCTCTGAATGCAACTACCACAGGTCTGCCCAAATTACACTTTTTTTTTTTTTTTTTTTTTCTCCTCTTTCCTGTGGAAAATCACTCTGTATTTTTTTTTTCTCAGAGGTGACAGTCCAGCGGTATCAGAGTAAGAGTGCTATCTTGGAACAAGATGGACAGCCACTGCTAAAGCAGGTTCGGTTTGGGTTCCACAGCAAGGTCTTATCATTCACTGGAAACTTCACTAGGTCCTGCTCCAGTCAGCAGTCTGACCTCTGTGGACGCTGTCAAGCTGGCAAAACAAAATTGGCAAAAAATCAGAATTACAAATGGTTAGATTACTAATGGAAATATGTCCCTTGAGTAAGAATAAGACTCCTAGTGATACCTTGTAATTATACATCTGTTATGAGGAGCTAATTTAAATTAGGGGTTGATGGATTATATGATAGTGCAACGCTGCTGAGACAGTCATATCCCTCGCATATTCATTTGGTAGTATTTCCTGTATGTTTTTTGTAATATCAGATACACTTTGAATTTTAGCTATTTTAATTTCTTTTTTTCAGTTAGCGTGAGAAGCTTTGAATTGAGTTAATGTATAAATCTAGAGAGGAGCAGCTATGTTCCATCAAGTGATGAAGGCGTTCCCAGTGTTAGTATAGGCATGGGATGCTGTGAACTTAATTTTTGTCTGGAGACAGGATTTTAGATAAATGCAGAACACTTTAGCTTGCCTTTTTTGTCTCCTGTGCTCCCATAAGGCCTCCTTTTTCTACCTTATGATCCTTATGCTTTATTTTCTTTTTGTCCCTGTACTTTTCTTATTCTTTTTCATCTATTCTTTTCACTTGGTTTCTTTGCTTCCCCAGCAATTTAAGACTAAAAAGTGAAGTTTTGGATTACCTCATTGTTCTTCCTGATGCTTAGTCTTTGTATTGCTATGTCATAAACTTGTCTCATTTTCAGTTCATAAACTGAGTGATGTAGGTCACTGTTTATATGAGCATTTGAAGTTTTGTTACAAACAAACCCCTCCCTCAGTCAGTGCATAAAAGTCTGCTGCAATGACTGTTAAAACTGCAAACTCAAGGCAATCTGAATTTAAGAAATGCTGGAATGAAGGTTTTCTTTCCTATCTTAAGTCAGGTTCCATCTGCATATCACTGTTACAAAGTTTTTTGATCAAGTAGTGTTTTTCCCAGAGGACTCTGGCCTCGTTTGTTAGACAGGATGCGTTCACTCACTGAGGTTTTTCTATTTTAATCCCATTGTTCAGATCATGCTATCCAAAATTGTGAGCAAATTCTGGATTAAAGTTTTCTCCCCAATTTAGTTACAGTTTCGTGGAAGTGCTTTATAATACATTTTTTAAAAAAGCTTTTTTTTATATTGCCTCACCGAGGTAAGTCATGCATTACAAATAGACAAATTGAGGCATTGGCTCAATATTTCACAACAGAAATACCTTTCATTTAGTTTGCGGTTGTGACTGGTTTAATGCTTCTGCATAGACTCTTGAAATATTTCAAGCAGAAGACACTTGTAAAATCTTCGTGTGGCTTACCCAGCATTATTTAAAAAAAAAAAGGAAGGAAAAAAAGAGGACAAACCTTAAGAGACAGGCTTGAAATCAGTTTACATATGTGTGTTTAAACATCTTAGCTAGACATGTTTTTTTCTTTCTATAGTTTGAGTCATTAATTAGAAGAGGATAGAGGTGTATCCTGACAGTGATTGCTGGTCCGTTAACTGTACGCAAAAAGAATGAGGAAATCCAGAAATGGTGGATCCAGGGTCTAGAAGGTTCATGTGCTGTAGTGGCTGGGTCTTTGGGACTCTCCGCTGTCCCATAAGCATCTTACTTGTCTGTCTTTTTCTCTCTGCAGTTTCTTTTTCTGTTCCTGTTCTGAACTCTAGTTCCTCTTTTGGTTTGCTCCCCGCCTGTGTCCTCACTATATTCCTGGTGGCACCCAACTGATTTTTAAGAGAATTAAAGTATTTCTCCTTCCTAGGATGAAGTATCCTTAGCTATGCTGTGGCTAGGCTTACATCCCCACCATGGCACATAGATCTTATGCATGAAGGTGAAACATGTTGTAGATCACCAGACAGGAGTTGAGAAATTCTCTATGATCTCAGTGTAACGTGAGCAGGGTGGTGTTGCAGAGCATTACTGCTGAAGCAAACTTGAGCGGGTCTTCTTTGTGGTTGTACACAGTGCCTTCCTGACACAAGAACATGCACTGCTCATTGGTGTTGCTAGGGCACCCCAACAGAATAGATTTTAAAATATTTTCAGCTGGAGAAGGGATATTGTCCTGTTTAAAAACATTCAGAAATGATTGAACTATCTTACCTATTTAAATAAATCTGATCAGCCTACAAGATGGTTGAAGGAGGTTTCTGGGCATAAAAGGCTTGTGCATTCTGTACTTTGGCCAAGGGAAAGAATATGGCATCTTAAAAGCAATAACTAAGATTATCCAACACGGTGTTGCTGCCTGTGCTGTCTGTGACAATGTAAGTCGCTCTTAAAAGTAAAACCTAATCTGTATGCTTTCACAATTTTTTCTTCGTCCTAAGTCGTGCATTTGAAGGCAATTTTAAACAAGGCCCAGATTAAAATGCATTTCATGTGCATGCAATTTATTGTGCAGTTCCCTGAATATGGAGTGTAAGAAGAGCTATATAAATTTTCTGGAAAATCATTAGTCTAGAAATGTTGGATAAACCTCAAATTACAAGATCATTTTCAGAATTATTAACTTTAAAACATGGTTTTCAAAGTGAGTTATCTGCTGAAGGTTTCTTTTGAAAATGGCACTGGAGTTAAATCCTGAGGAAAAGGATTTTTACTCTCTTGATTTGTTTGCTTGTTTGTCGTCTGAAAAGAAACTTGACTTGACTTGAGGAGTCTTCTCTATAGGAAAATTACTGACATTTCTGAAAACGGATTGGAAAGCAGGAGTTCGCTGTAACTTCATAGTTAGGAATGACTACCATTGCTGCATGAAAAGAAAAATGTTTGTGTTATAAATGAAGATTCTTTATTTGCAAGGATATAGGAGGATTATGTAATGAGGAAAAGGGTGAACCAATTAAAAGAGAAAGTTTTTGTTACAAGACAATTGAATGCTTTCAGGTGAGGTGAAGGTTTTAGTGTTATTTGGTGTGTTCATCCATGTTAAAACTATTGTGAAAACAGTAAAGGTTCAAGTAATGTGTGACTCATTTCTCCTCTTCGTATTTTACAAGTGAGGCAGTTAATACCAAGATTCAGCTATAAATCTTCCGGGTGTCAATTTAAGATCCAGATTTATCCCACATATCTTCCTCCACTTAATTTTAATGCTTGAGGTGAAATTTCTTTTTTGTGACCAGCTTGCTACAAGGTAGGCACCTATGTGCCTGGAAGGCCTGGGAAAGAAATGGAAGAGATTTTTATGTATCCTTGAAAACGCATGCCTATACCAGAAATGAGCATTTGTGCTCTCTGAATGAGTAAGTGTAACTGAACAGAGTATGTGTGTTACTGTAATATGTGTAACGGATCATGCAGTCAGTGTGAGCATTGCTGTACTTTTCCTCCTCTTACTCCTTTTCAGACTATACTTGTGGCAGTACACATGTAGCAAATCTATATGTTATGCAAATATGCTGCAGATAAAGAACAAACAGTAATTTTCATGAGGATGGACTTACAATGTGTAACCATGACATTGTGAGTTGCTGCAGTACAACTTCCCCCTTTATGCTTCCATTTCCAGGTAGAGGTATTTTTTTTCTTATTATACAGGTTTTGTTTTCTGCATGTAGCTCAGGGCTGTGATGAAAATCTTCCTCTATAAATTAGGCAGTATCGATGTTAGACTTGTGTTAAAGAGCAGGAACCTAAATAAGTCTTGTATCACTACAGCAGTTACAGTAAAATGTGCTAACAATTGTGAAACCTTTGAATACTATTTCTTTTTAGTAGCAGCATGCAACAATGTATAGTCAGTAGAATCCCTATGGGATTATGCATTTTCTGAAGACTGCCTCTGTGTGCCCGTGTGAGTAGTGTTTATTGAGATCGCAAATGAGAATGTGGTTAGCATATTTTTCTGTAAGGAATCAGTTCTGGACTCCTACTTTTTTTCTCCCCCCTCTTGTCAGGCCTATGTTGTGGTGCTCATACTTCTCAGTGAAGGGCCTGTATTGAATTATGGTTTGTTTACTGGCTCTTCACTGGTTTCTTACAGCATATTCCTCAGGCACAGTGCCTCTGGGATTTTTCCTCTTAAACATTCTTTGTCTGGGAAACCAGAGTCTGTAGTTTATAAAATTTATTTAGATTCTTTTGACCAAAAAGTGTGATAATATTTGAATGTATACTTTTATAATGCTGTGTAGTGTTAGTGCAGAGTTTTGTTAATTTTGCAGACGCTTAATGCATGCTTCCCCCATCAGATGCATATAAAAATAATTGTCAATTTTGACTAAAAATATATTTAAGTTAGTTTTGTGCTTATTTATAGAGAATTGGGACAGTATAAATTAGACTAGGTATAGAATATGCAAATAAAAAGTTTGTGAGCTATTTCAGTTTTTATTAGTAAATGACTCTGTCCTGTAGCTTTACACTTTTCTTTAAATCTATTGTGGGAAAGGGTGGTGGCCTTGTACAGGCTAACAGTATGAAGATAGCCTAAAGTACTGATCTTGCTTATAAAAACCTCCTAAAAAAGAGGTAGGTGTCTTGTCATCAATTTTTGTGTCCTAACAAAGTTCTGAATCAGGCTGCATTGCCTTTCAGGGTTTTTTTTTTTAGAAGGTTTGTTTTTTTTAATTGAAGTTTTGTTTGTCTATGTCAAGTAAAGTATGTAATATACTCAAGAATCGCTGAGTTTTGATAGTATTAAAATTTATCTTTGTGTGTTTGTTCTTTAAATTGGCTATTAGACTTTACGACTCTAGAAATGTGTTTGATACTGATGGTCTTACTATAAACATTTACCATGTAAACTTCTTTTAAAAAGAAAAAAAAAAGTTTTGCATCAGTAAGAAATGTAATCTAAAAATCTAATTTTCTGAAAAGAAGTAGATATGGAAATAGTTAAGGGAGCCTCTGTTAGGGCAGCAGAAGTATATTACTCCCATATACATCGTGTAACTGACACATGTTAATCGTGATGCACTTCAAAGGAGTAAACTCCTGAAACAACTTCTTTCATTCAGGCTTTTATCTTTGGATGTTTGGTCATAATTTAGGCGTGCTTTACTCTGAAAGAAGAGTATGAGTGGGTTAATTGTATTTAATTGAGAACTTTTTCTTAAAGGATTTTTTACAGTGGGGCCATACTGAATGACATTAAATGGTAACTATGCCAATTAGAAAAGATTATGACCTTTCATACTTTAGTTGAAACTTTTAACTGACGTTTCATGTGGTTTTGAAGATTCTTGATTTCCTTTAAAAAGTGGAATTACTTTTGCATTAAGCATCAACCTCACTGAATTTAATTTCAATATTAAAACCTGTAGTTTCTCAATATTGCAGATAATAGATTTAATAGTGAAGATTTTAAAATTATTATTCATTCTGTTACAGAGAAGTCCAGAGATTTCTGGAATGTCTCTGTTCCGTAGTGAGAAATGTTTATTCTTGATTTGCAGACATGAATTGCAATATCCAAATTGATATGCCATCAGGTATATATTACAAAATTGGGCAATTGATTTTTTTTTTTTATATATAGATTTATTTTGAGGGATAATACAACCTGAGATTTTGGCTTTGCAACATTTTTTCATTCTTGCGGAATTTAGTAAACAGTTACCAAGAGAACTTCTTCCTTACAGAACCTTGTTATGGGAAAAGTAAAACTTAGGATAGCCTATGGAAAGGTGCCTCAAAACATCTCAAACCCTCAGTGTTATTTTCAGAAAACCGAGTTAATACTTAGAATTTTTATCCTTCTGAGAAGGAGCAAATCATACCACTGCAATCTAATACAGTGCAGAGAAATGCCTGTGATACCACTAGCTATTGCAGAGGATTCTAATCCTGTCTTCAAAATCAGAATGGTGAACAAAGGAGATGCTGAAATTAAAAGAATGATACCCACCTAAAAATATCTTTAGCTTGTAGAAGACAGAAGTACTGTCTTCTATTTGTTGTGGAGCACACATTTGCAAAGCAAACACTTTGGATTATTTAGGTGCTTAGAATTACCTAATGGACTTCCTAAGTAATGTCTCTGTTAAAGGGTTAACAGAGATGTTTTAAGTCTAGCTTTCCTCAGTTAGCCTAAAGGTCCTTTCCATGGGGTTGTTATGGAAAAGAAATGTCTATATCCAGGGATTCCTCTGCAGCAGCTGAGTTAGGAGAGGGACAGCTGATTCTGGATCTCCTATTTTGGAGATCAGTGTCCTGGAAGGTACCAGTTTTGATTGATACGATACAAGACTGTAGGAGAGTGTCCCCTGAAATGCTGTTTAAGAGGTTATAAAGCAGAAGTCATTAAACTGTTCTTCATTAATATGATTTCTCTGATTCCGTGCAGCTGATCTCGCAGCTCACCACTCCAAGGGCATAGAGGAATAAGCTCTGTCTCTTAGAATTACTTATACTTCTCTGCCTTTCTTGAAAATGCCAATGTTACCATTCATAGCCTGCAGAAGGTGTGTTTTATAGGAAGGAAAAAGCATTAGATGGAGAGATTTTAGAAAAAGTGTGGAAATGTGAAAAGTGGTGCAGGTCTTGGACAACGTAGGCTGTTCAGGACAGTGTCATGTTTTTGTCTCTTGGAAGCAAGAGACATAAACGGTTTATGCAAGATGCTGGTTTTCCCTAGAAAAAGATTAGGGAAGAACTATCTGTACATAATCTGTTTTACTTCTGTGGTGAAATGTCAACTGTAAAGCAATGGCTTTGATACAACCGTGTCTGAGCAGACTGTATGATCATCACCACCACAAAGTGCTTTGCTCTTCCTCTATTTTTTCCTTCCTTCATAAAAGCTTCCTGGTAGACAATGGCCTGCCAGCACAGATACTTGTGTGACAGGGAAACAAGCAAATAAACATAAGCCCAGGAGATCTGCGGGTTTGTAAACTGGCTACAAAGTTGCTGTGAGAATCTGTGGAAAAGCTGGTTGGCAGAGCCTGCTCTAATAAATTGGGAAAGTAGTTTCCACCCGTTCGTTGCTGGGCAGGCTTGCAAGCGCTGCCTTAGGCTTTAACAATTATCTCTGATTTCCAGCAAGGCAGCTGAATTAAAGAGAACTGCTACATCAGGGAAAGACAGGAGCAAGTTTCTAAAAAAGATAAATCAGGTAGTTTGCTGGGCTTTTCTCCAGCTTAAACGTCATCTAGGAAGCTATTGCTGTTCTTGGTCCTTCTCATAAAATTAGATTTTGGAGGTCGCAGATGGAATATTTCATAGATGGAGCAAGATCCCAGCTCGCCAAGTAATTTAAACATGTCATTGAAGTAAAATGTTTTGCGTCTGTTCATGATGTGACTAATGTGATACTTCACGGAGTATCCATTTGAAATTGCCTGAGTCGAGGTGAAGTCCAAGATCCTTTTTGGTCCCGGAAGCCTTTCTCTGTAGCTGTCTATAGCAAGTATGCACCTTTTGCACAACATTTCCAGCATAATTTCTGCATTTTTGTTCTGCTTTAATGCCTGCCTAAAGGTGAGTATTATGCTAGTAAGCAAATGGGTAGAAAGGTCCTGTTGTTTTCCATGTCAGTATTACCTTTATACAAAAATCACTTGAAAAGCTACCAACCCAAAATGGAAAGGGTCTGTTGGGACAAATCTGTGGAGTGAATTATGGTAAAATAAACTTTACGGGGGAGAAAATTCATCGTCTTGCATTCTTCTGTTTTTTTTTTTTTTTTTTAATCTATATGCCTATCTTACCCAAAGGTAGCTTTCTGATATTTTCCTAACAGTCAAATTACTTCTCAGCTTCTTTAAGTATATCTGTTTCCTGGAGCCAGACCTTCCACCTTCCTAGAAGCAAGTCCTAAGTCTGGCTCTTGGCTGCTGCAGGCTGAGTATTCATTATAATAGGCTTATAGAATTTATTTCTTTAGGAATAACAGTTTTTATAGTAAGTTCTGTTTGTCTCACTTCCAGACTTTAGGTTGAAAAACAGAAGCTGCATTCCTTGCATTCTATCCATAGGGGAGGAATGAAGGAGGGAACCTGTGCCTTTCAGTGAAAGTATAAACCTGGGATTTGCTCTTATGGGCAATTGTCAGCATATTTTGCTACACAGAACTTTCGTTTGTTACTACTCTCAGCTGTTTAAGATCTATCCAGTACTAACAAAGATTGAGTGCAAGATTTTAGCTTTAAAGTCTCATTGGTAGTATGTAGAGGAAAGTAGAATAACTCATATTATATTCCTTGTCACTGTCCATCTTTGATAGTATTGTCAACCCCATTTTCCCTATCTGTTGCTTTTGGTGTTTAAGTGGTACTGTCTAAGACCTTTGGAGTTTTTTCCCTTGTCTGAGTTACTTTTTATGCTCTTGTCAGAAATGAGTGAAAATGGATACAGGGCATGTCCCATTCAACTCAAAGCAAACTTTAAAAGATGACTAAATATTAGGTCTCTTTTAATCTAAACAAACTGTTCTGTTATGCTTTTTTTTCAAGTCGTGTATTATGAGAATGTATTGAACTTTTGAAAGAATTGTTTTGGATGTTGTAACTTAAGATGTAGTCGGAAGTCCAGACATGTACAAGGGCAGAGATTATACCAGCATTGTTTTTTAATTGATTTATCATGGAAGGTTTTCAAGTAGCTTTTTTGTTATTTTATTGTTTCAGGAACTATTTTTAAGGGTTGAAAGGCCAGAAAGGCTAGCAGATACGTAGCAATAAAAAATTTGAATGAGACACCCTGGGGATTATATGATTGGGAAAACTTATTAAAAATATATAATATTTTTATATTTAAATCTATGTAAATATAATTACCTCTAGTGTTAACTTTTGGAGCATTTTTTGAATGTTTTATTAAGCATACATATCTTTTAGTCTTAATTACATATAGTCAGTCAAGAAGATCTCTGGATACTCATTCCTAGAAGCTTAATTAATTTTAAATACTGTAGGAGAAGGGTTTGGCATACACAGTAGCATTTGTAATACTGAAATTTGATGTAGAGCCTTAAGTGTTCTAATGTACCTTCTCTTAAAAGGATGGTTCTTAGAATATTGTGAAATAATCAAGGTAGTTCTCTGTATAGCTCTATTCACAAGAGTGGCCATGCAGTGACACATTTTTAAGTACAAGATTCTTGTGCTTCCAGATATATCTGTGCTTACTTTAGAAAGCGAGCTTTTTTTCTTTATCTGTCATCTAAATAGTGCTAGTGTCTTAAGAACTAATAAGTGGAATTACTGTTTTGGCCCATCAACAAATTAAGACTGTGCAGTGGCATAGATGATACTGAAGCAATAGTTTGACCTAACAAGTTCTTACATTGCCATCTGTAACACATCAAAGAAAAGTTTTGCCATTTAGCTCATGCAATTTAAAAAGCAGAAGGTTGAATAGTTTTCTGACTTGCAAAGTGAGTGTGTTTGTGAGAAAGGAGATGAATAAGCTTCATGCTGTTCCTAGGTGCTTTGGATTTACCATTCAGGAGTAAAGAACAAGTTTTCTAATCAAGGGCAAAGTAACCTGGATACTCATCAACTGAAAGTAACATACAGATTGGTTAACTGACAGTACTACCTTGCTCCTTCCTATAAAGGGAATGTAAATCTGCATGAGCCTTAGGAGTAACAGTAACCATACTTTTACATGTTAAATGAAATCAGATTTTTGTAATTTTGCTTGATAATTTATAGGTACTCCGCAAAGGCCGAAACATTTTAAGTTAATATCTGTTGCTCAGTGTTGGAATGTAACCAACAAACTCCAAATTTTTAGTGTATCTACCCAAAGACAGTTATGCAGGTAAACGTTCAGTTATGAAAGAATATGCTATGACATTTAATGTGAAAATGAGCTTTTATTGAAATTCCAGTATGAAGGATATGTTTTTATCAGGGAATTGTAGATCATGGGGCTTTTCTTGTATTTTTCTCCTTTTCTTCCTTGCTGTCTGTTCAAAACAACAAGAGGGAGAAATGGAGAAGGAAAAGGCTCTTCTACAACCCTCTTTCCCTCCTTAACGAAAAACTAACAAACCAAACAGACCAACAAACAAAACCAAACAAAAACCAGGGGAATTTAATTTTCAGATCTTAAATAGAATAGGCTGGGCCCTGCTGGTATTAGTAGAATTCCCTGTGTGTGAAAGCACCTGTGTTCCAGGAGACATTGGCCCTGATCCCACACAAAACAGCTTGACTTAAGACAGGAGTTTCTGATTTGACTTCAGTGAGGCTAATTGTATTTTTTTTCACTTGAGGAATAGGTTGTGTGAAAAGAGAATAGAAGAGTGATTGAAGGGCACTACTGATTCTTTTAAGTTGATGTTATAACATATTTTGAATACTTTGTCGTGAGACCTTTTTATGCCTTTTTATTTATTCAAATACTTTCTTTTCTCCCTGCATCTCAGTGGCTGACCCACAGTTTGCTTCAGAAACTTTTTCACGTCAGCAAAGGTACCTTGCTAGTCTGTTTTCCTCCTCCTCTGGTGCCCCCTTTGCTGCCTGCTGACTCTCCAGGGGCAGGGTTGTTTCTGCTGTTGGATGATGTGGCTGTTGTGGTGCACAGGAGTGCATGAGCAGTGTGTGACATTGATGGATGGGCAAACCAGGAAGTGTCAGTAAGACTGAAACCAGTGATCTGCAAAGTGCTCTCAAGCCAAATGAGCAAAAATGCTAATGGTATTTAGAGTAACTTTCGCTGATGATTAGGCATTTGTTAGCAAGCAGACCTGAGAAGTGCACAAACTACCGTTTCATGGTTTTAACAAAGTCCACAGGTATTTACTGAAGTCATGAGCTCTTGTCTCTCTAAGGAGTATGTGTATGTTAAGGGTAAAGGCATGTATCCTTATCCTTGTAATGGTAAACCTGCTTAGGGGATAGGTAGCCGTTTATCATGAGTTGTGCTTTTATTTTGCTCTGCTCTTGTTGATGCGTTACTGTAAAATTGCTGTACTGGAAACCTTAAAACAAGAGCATTGGGAATTATCTAATATCCACTTAAATAGTAGTGGATGACTGCTTGAAACATTCATGGGATATTGCATTTTGGTGTTGGGTTAAATATGAACATTGGAGAAGAAAGATACAGCCATGTCTGGGCTACGTTTTTGAGTAAATTAAACGAAATAGCTTTGCATCAGTGCTTGACTGTGCTAGGCTAGCACAGGGGTGTGCTTGTAGCTCCATATAAACATAGGATGCTTGAAGAATTAAGGTGAAGAAAACTTGGAGAAACCATAATCCGTTAGCTGAAATAGGATAAAATCCAGTTTCAGTGTAAAACTTAAATGAGCTGCAGTGATACATACTGGCCAGCTTCAAAGAAGAAAGCAGGACTAGTGCCGATGTGCTCAGCTGAGTGGTGTCCATTGGTGCTGAACTCCCAGCATGCAGAAGCTGAGTTGTTGCTGTCAGGACTGTCTCAGTTCCCTTTCCACAGACACTGTGCCAAATACTGCTTGTGCTGTAAAGCGGGTGCTCAGGTCTTGCATCCAACGGTTAGAGAAATAATTTCGTTGATTCGTTAATGTCTTTTACATTCAATAAGAAGTTTATGCAAACTTCTATAACTATACTAAATAATAATAAGTTACTTTTGCAGGTTTCTGACAGATATGAGGATTGTTTTACCTCTCTGAGGCATGAGCCACACGTGTGTTTGGACAGAGATCTCTGTATGTCTACAACTACTTGAACCAGAGACCTCTTCTCCTTTGCATTTGGCATTTGTCCGGAGTATTCTTGGTGTCTTTCCCTGTTTGCTGACAACACTTTGCTGTTTGTTTGTTTTGTTGTTGGTTTTTTTTTTTCCCCTGAGCTGCACAGTTTCCCACTTGCAGTTTCTGGCCTTTAAATCTACTGACCCTCCTTGTCATTGATATCTGTGGTAGTGGCTTGGTGGTCTCTTCAAGCTATGTGTGGCTAGGTGCAAAAGCTTCTGTTTACCTCTTAAACAGCAGATGAGATGGATACCTATTAACTTGTCTGAGCGTGTGCCTCAGGCTGCAGATTTGTGTCGTGCATTAATGGACTTCTGTCATCCAGATATCATCTGGGAGTTAAATTAACTTCTCTACAGGTCTTCTACAATCTTTGTCCTTCAGAGATAGCACCACCCCCAGGTGCTAGCGGGACAGTGACTTTACTTCTAGGATTTAGCTGCAGACACTGCAGTATTCTGCGTAGCAGAAACACACACTAAAGAAGGGAAGCATCCTACAACCTCACAGATGTTCTGCCGTAGCTGGCACCAGCTAGGCTCTTCTTACCTGCTTGTGTGGTCAAAGCACAGCTGTACTTTGCTTCAGACTTCTACTTCCTTGGCTGTTGGAAAGAAAGGTCAGAAGTTCCAGGCTTCTAGGAGGATATTTTTGGTATTGTCTTTGTCTGGTTGTCTTGACATAATTGGAGAAGTTTTAAGAGAGTTTAAGGATGGGTGTTCTAGGAAAGCCCAGGATATACAATAATGCACGTGTATTTTGGCACAATCCTTGTATCTGTTGTAGAAGATCTGCCTTTTAATAAACCTGTGCTGTTTAGCTTGAAAACAGATGATCTTTCATTTTGTCAGACTTCCTAGCTCACAGTGACATCCACTGAGCATTTTTTTTTTTTTTTTTCCCAAGACAGGTGGCTTTTACACTGCTTGGAGACCTTAGCTTCAACCTTTCCTTACTTGCTGTTCAGACTTGCAGAAAAATACTGCCAGAACTTGAAGCCTTCACATGTTACCTACAGTACCTATAACCTATCAATATTCCCTCCGTTTGTATCACTCTAGGTGTCCCAGCAGGTTCATATTGCCCACTTTGACCCCCTGCCTACAGTTCCCTTTCTCTAAACTTAAAATAATTAAAAAAAAAAAAATCTTCAGTTTTTGATACACCAGCCACAAGTCCTACCAGTTCACCACTACCTTTCACTTTCTGGAGTCATAGTATGGACTTTCACAGTATACTAGAGAAAGTTTCAGTGTGCTGCAGAAGGAAAGGATTTTACAGCATGTTTTTCTAATATGAAAAAGGAGGAGAAAGATGGAATCATTTTAGACTTAAGCATTCATCTTCTCCCCTCCATTTTCTAAGGGCTTCAGGACTGGCCAGTCAGGAAAGAAATTGGTGTATCCCTTGATTTTGGGATATTGGAATGGAAATACGGAAGTGAGCGTCGCAAAGGAACTATCTGTATTTTTTGGTTATGCAAATCTACTAACAGTAAAATATCTGGTTGATTGGCTTCTTAATGGCACTAAGGTATGGTGACATTGTCTCCTGTCTCTTCATAATAATGCTATAGGGGTCTTTTAGTTAAGAAACCCAAGAAACTGTGTACTGTTGACTTGACTTGAAACATCTATGGGTTACTGCTTCCAATTTAAAGTTTAATTTGAATTAGTTTTACTTAATCTAGGATGAGATGCACGGATCTTGCAGTTTAGAGTTGCTCATCCCAGCAAAGCTGAAATGTCACATAAGCTTTCTGGAGCTCTTCAGTGAAGTGGAGTGGTTGATAGGCCACTGTCTTTGGGTGATGAGCGATGGTGTGTATCACGACAGTATAGCAATATTGAAGAAAATACTGTGAAGTCACCTGGTGTTTACCAGGATCAACTAACCCTTCTTTGGGGTTGAGTTTGCCTTTAGTTTTTCTGGGTGTTTAGAGTACTTAGCAAAAGTCTGAGTCGCTTCATGGCCTTCAGTCATAGTGGGAGACTTGGACCAGTGTGTTAGAGGACATCTACAGATAAATCTGTCAGCTCTGTTACGCATTCAGAAAAAGCTTCTTGAAATATCAACTGTTAATTTTAGTGCCACAGTGATATGTGTTGGGATTTGCACACCTTAGAGAGCACGACAGGGTCAAAATTTGTCTTGGAGCAGTGAGAAAGTTGTTTGCTCTTTTAGCTAATGTCTGTGCTCCTGTGTAGACCTGCTACTGCGTCTCGTTGGGAACCTGAAGGCATTTTTCAGTTTCCTTTTCCCATCAGTAATGTTTTGCTGTTTTAGGATAATATTCATTTAATGTTTCTTGAATTAAAATTTGGGATTAAAATTATCCACTACAATGGGTATTTAGGAATGTCCTTTATGGTTGAAAAAACAGCTTGAATATGTTTGGTATCTTTGGGTAATTTCCAGGTAATGGAAAAAATATATGAGACTGTTAAAGAATGTAGTATCACAACAGGAAATTGTGTAATTTCACTGACATCGTAAACACTTAGCAACTATCTGGTTTAGGCCAGTATAGGGTTTTTGGTTTTGTTTTTGTTTTTAATTCCTTTTTGACCATATACCCATTTGAAATGCCTTATATCTGCATCTTTATCTCATTTTGGGTGAATTCAGCACTGGAGATGGCTCACTATTAATGTACTGATGCCAATTTAGCCACATTTCACACTTTTCCCTGTATACCATGCATGGTAGGATTTTTTTTTTTTTGCTAACATGTTGTCCAAAGAGACTACTGGTGTTCATTGCTACCACTGGTCATCGCAGGGAGCCTGTGTTACATCTGGGCAACGTGGACTGAGTCAATGTGTTTGGAATGCTGCAATGTTATGCTATTCTGTGGTGACTTTTACTTGCACTTTTTTATCTTTTTAGAAGATCTTTGACAATCTGAAATCTAACAAAATGAATGCTTTTTAGTCATCTTTATTACAAGTAGTCTTCCCATAGGAAAATTGCTCCACAGATGAAGTCTTCAATGTATATACTCATCCCAGATACTGAGGAAGACAACAGTTTGTGCACAGATGAGAGATGGGGCTTGTAAAGTTATGTTGCCAGAGGTGCAATATGAGGGGGAATTAGAAGTGAAAGATTAAAAGGACTCGTCAAATCATACAGGCTAATGAAAAAAAATTGAAAGGTGTAAGTTAAAAAATGTTGAATGTGAATATTTTTGGCCAGAAACTGAGTGTCTGCTTAGGTTTTATGATTTTGAATACCCTTCCATTACTCCTTTTGTGAAATTTTTGGAGGGGGTGGGATAAAATCAGGAAGCTTACATTATAGGAATCATATATTATCAAATGAAAATAAATTCAAAAGTGCTGCTATTTTGTAAAGCTTTCCGAAATCTGTAGTCTGCAGGGAGGCCTTTTTATTGAGACATTCATGTATGCACATATGTGTGTGTATTTATCTTTATATATGGCTTGTTATACCCCTGCCTTCTAACTTTGGTAAAATTAAAATCTCTGTTCTGCTAGGATTGTTTGGTCATCTGTGTGATGCAAGTGAACAAGAATGTGGTTGTAAGGTGCCAAGTAGTGCAGTTTGTGGGGCTTTTGGCAAGCAAGCTGGATGGAAGAGTATGCAGAAATGTGAATATGTTAGGATGATCTTTCCATTAATATGTTAAAGCTGCTAATCAAAAATTTCCCATGTTATTTTTCTTCATAATGGTCTTTTTCTGAATGGAAACTGCATTCTGGACTTTTATATGGAAACAAAAGTCATCATTTTGCTTTTAATTCCTCGAGTGCTTAAAGGGGAAACCACTACTAGAACAAGCATCAAGTACTTCTTTTTCACTGCTTCACTTTACCTGCACAGTAAGATGTTTTAGAAGCCTTATTCGGTATTTCTCTGTGTCTGTACTTAACAAGTGTGACACTTGGGTCCTGTAGGTGAACTTGTCCACAAACTAGTGGTGGTTCTGCTTTAATAGCTGTCTCCCACTCAAGTTAATAGTGATAGTGTCTAGAGTAAAAGATATTTCAAGATGATGGGTCCTTTGTGTGTAACGTTTGCTTTGTTAACTACTTCTTGTGTAGTTGTTTTGTGCTCCTGCCGAAGTTCTGCATATTTGAGGAGTTTGTACATAATCTGTGATTAAGTTTATCATTGGTGTCTCTTCTACTTCAGGCTTAAAGTGCTGCATCCTGAGTTACTAATGGCAATTTAGAGCTGTCTTAGATGACTGTAAGATGCTGTTGAAATAGTGTGTGTGAGAGCATAAGTAAATGAACTGCAAATAAATACAGTTAGTGGTAAACTTTGTTTTAGGTTATTGTGCATGGTTAATTAGTCATTCATTTTAGATGCTGGTTGCATTTCTCTGAGACAAATAGAACTATGATGTTGTCTGTAGTGTGAGCCATTAGACTTCTGGCATGACAAATTTAGAGTTACTGGGTTTGTTCCAATCAGTAGGATCAGGCGTAAAGTATGCTCAGCTAGATACAGTCAGTAGGTCTGCCTTGCTTATTTAATTACTAATAAGTTTGAAATCTGGTTCACCTACCTCTTCAGACTCCTTTTATAGTCAGTGGATGGAGTTCACTCTAGGGAGTGATCCCACCCCTGATACTTCTCTTGACTGACTATAAAGCAAGCCTCAGTGTTGCTTTTGAAAGTAGGATTCTTCACGCAGCTGTCTGTTTCTGATCTCCTCCATTACTGACAAAAACCTTGTGCTGCAAATTTGTTTGGCTTGGTGGAGCATGCAGAAGGACCTCATTACCTAGAGAAACCTTTTATTTTGATTTTTGCATTAGTAAAGACAGGAGGAGGGAACTATTTATCTGTTAAAAACAAAAATTCAACAATTTGCTCCTGAAAATGGCTTGAAGTGGTTGGGGTTAGGATTGCTGATCAGCTGAAGGTTTTGCAAGTGTGTGAAGTTAAAGCAGTGTAAGACTGGTTGAACTTGAAGGAAGATGCTGAAATGAATTTTCAACTATAGCAGCAGCAAATCAAAGTTGAAAACAATGAAATTGTCCATCAGTCAAGACTAATGAGTATAAGATTAATGAGTGTGAGACTATAGAGAGAATACATTGCAAAGTAATTCTTTTACAGGGAAAAATGCAGGCAACCTTCTCCAGTATTCAAAATGCAAATATTAACATATCACAAATAGAAGCAGACTGTATTATCTGAGCTTAGCCTAGAGAAAATGGTACATGAAATGATGTGCATATTTTTATGTGTTTTAGTATAAACACTGTTTAGACATTTTTACTGGTATTTGTAGATTAAATAATGAAAACTTTCCAATAGTGAAATACTTCCTGTTGTCCTTACTGTGTGTGACGTAAGGTAACATCAGAGACATCTTTGATTTTGCTTTGCATTAATCCATGTTAGTTTGGAATGCTTGAAGAAGCATTTTCCAATTTTCCTGGCCCTTAATGTGATTTTTAGCGGGTTTTGTTTTGTTTTCTTGTTTGTTTGTGGGGTGGTTGTTGTTATTTTGCTTTCTTTTTAAAAAAAACAAACTAGGATTGGTTTGTATGGAGACAGTTGTCCAGGCTATGTTGTCTAAAATTTGAAGTGGATCTGGGTTAATATGAATAGTGCATAGTCTTTCTGAAAATCAGAGGACGGGGCGGGGGAAGCTGATGCTTGGATTTTCTTTTGGTTCTGTCAAGTTTATTGTTAATACCCAACAGGCTGTTACTTACTTTTCTCTGAGCTTTACTCTGTGTCTAACTTTCTAACTAACATTCTAAGAGCTAACTAGATATTAGAGCTAACTAGCTCTTAGAATGTATTATCTTTGTGGTTGGTTGGTTGGTTGGTTTGTTTTTTTTCTGTTAGGGTGGAGGGTCAGTCCCTTGGTTGAGGTTTTGGGAAACCTAAACCTATGCTACAGATTGAGTTCGACTTGAGTATTACTCTTGAAGCTCAATCTGAAAGAGCTTTAGTGGAAAACCAAACTGTGCTAAAGCAATCCAGTACTCTCCTGTGGTGGAGCAGGAGATCTGAGTAGTGGAGAATCAGTAGATACTGTGTATTTTAAGAAGAGCTTTTGGCACATGTTGGTATGGTCTATATAACTAAGCTAAGGATGTATGTCCTAGACTGAAGCTACTACAAGTTGCCTGGAAGACGGTGGTATGAGTACTTCACTGGGAAACTGTAGGTTTTTGTATGCATTTTCTTGAGCCTAGTACTTGTTGGCATTTTCCTGAATTATTGTACGATAGAATAGGAAGGAAATGTACCCATTTTGCATGAAAAGGCAAGTACAGAAGTGACAAACGGCACAAATGTATATAACGTGGAGTACCAATTAATTAGCAGGGAAGGATGTAGTGCTTGTTATGAGTGATAAGACATTGAAACCAGTAGTACATTGTTGAGGGCAAGAGGGAAGCAGAGACTGCTCCAGGATGTATGTGTAGGAATGCCTGTGTCCAAGGCATAGTGAAGTAATGTTGTTGTGTTCAAAGCTGTTAGGATCTCACATGGAGTACTGTACGTAGAGAAGTGTGTTAACTGTCAAAGGGACTAAAAAGGAACATGGGTCTAGCAAAGTTTTTCCAGAAGAGAAGAGAGGAAGAACTGGAGCTGCTGTCTGCTGGGAATGAGTACAATACTGTGCCTCACAAATGCAAAAGGAGATGGAGAGGAAAAGCTGTTATTTGCACTCTGGGAAGGGATAAGATCGTCATGACATTTGTATAAAAGGGTTTTTAGGAGGTTGGAGGGAAGTTTGGTAAGTATGGTCAGATGCCAGGATAGGTTCCTCAGGGAGGTTGTGTAAGGCCCATCATGGGTCTGAGAGCCAGTAATGGCTTTACCAAGTATGTGATGGTTCCTACCTTCTGCAGAAGTGAAATTTCAGCAGGAGCCAAGGACTACTATTCAGAAGATGGTAGCAGCTGCTAGCGTCCCTTCGAGTATGAGGTATCTCTTTGCTAGGGAGAATTTCCCATTTCCTGCAAAGTTCTTAATCAACAAATTAACATCTAATTTGGAAAAGAAGAATACAGCTTGATGCACAGCCTTTGCACTGAAGAATTCTCATTTCTCGTAAAACACGAAGAACAAAAGCTCTGTAATGAGGTGGAATTACAGTGATTTTAATCAGTATGGAATTTGTGTGAAATAGGCTAATGTTTGTATTAGCATGTTGTCTTCTCAATATAACATATACATATGTAAGAAAATTATGAAGATTGGCATTTTCTCATTAAAAATGTATTTATTTTCAATTTGTTTTGACTGTAGCACTCTCAACTCATATTTTCACACTCAACTAAGATCCTACTCTTTGCTTTCTTAATTCCTGTCCCATGGATGACAAGGCTGGAGTGTTGTGGAATTTCATCAGTGCTGTTTGGATTGGCCTGGTAAAGATTGCATTATAATGTCATGACGTTTTTCTTCTGCTGGAACTGAACACAAAGCTGCTTTGGTGTAGTTGATGCTGTAAAAAGATGAGGAAGGAGCTGAAACCCAGCTACTTCTGTGGCATTGCCCACAGAGGCTTTGCAGCTCAAGTGCTTTCCCCTCTTGCAAGGGAAAGAGAAGGTCTCGTTTTTTGCTGAAATTATGATACTTAGAGATTGTACTCTAAAACCGGTTGCTTATGCTGTGGTAATCTTTATAATATCTATTGATGAAAATAAGAGAACCTTTTCTCTCCAATTTCTCTTATGATTTTATTATATTTGCCTGTCATGTCTGGTGCATGCTCCCACCAATAGGTTTATAGGACTAGATAAAAGAGCCATTCCACAGGTAGCGAGTCTGAATTTAATGAAATAATAAAAACAGTCTGAATGGCTACAGTGTTAGAAGAAATACTTAATATTACCAAGTGTATAGATAGGACTGAAATCATAACATTTTAAGACAGGCAAAGGAAGCAGCATTACTGAGTGTGGGGTGATGCAGTTGAAATTTAGAAACTAGCTGGAAGGGAATCTTAAACTAAACTTCTATGTATTATGGTGTTGGAGCTCTCTAAGGATCCAGTCCCTTGTCAGGCAGAAAAGATCAGTCTGCCTGTAAGATATCAGTGATATAATTTGTATTTTTGTAGCAAATGTAGTTCTTAGAAAAATTGCTTCCCCAAAAAAGAAACCTGCGGGTTTTCTACAGTATTGGCTACTATTTTCGTTTTGTCAGTTGAAGAACCAGCTGTCAGGCACTGCCTTAAACCAGTGGCTCAAAATTCCACTCACATCAGGCAGTGCTGCTGCTCTTGGTAGTCCTGGCAAAGGGAGAGTGTCTCTGGATTGTCTGCTGTGGGCACTTGCCTTGTGAGGCCTGGTCTCTTTACAGAATCAGGCAAATCTGAAACTTTCTGCTGACTTCATTGGTGCTGGAAAGAGGAGGACAGCAGCTTGCCTGGTGTCCTAAAGTCTGTGGGGCATGAGGAGGCTGGGTGTGCACCAGGGCCGTGTAGCCATGTCAGAGATGGCAGCCTCTCCTGCTTTGCTTCCTCCCATCGCCCCACCGTTGGCAAACTGTGGTTTTGGTTGTGTGGTGCAGCCATGGCACTGGGGCCGCACTTGAATTGCTCAGGGCTAACTGCTGTGGGCCTGGAGAACTTGGTTGAATTGCTTAAAGCTGAAGAAAACATTTAGCAGAATAAGTGTGCACAAATTATTTAGTAAATCTGCTTTGAAGTTTTGCTGCTGTTCTGAGGTGAGGAACCTTAGAGGACAGTATTGTGAGAAGGGATGATGCAAAATGCTTGGTAGTATTTTATCCTATAGCTGCAGCACTCACAACTGGTTGTGCTGTTCCTCTTCTGGGTATCACTCTTAACAATGTGAATGTGTCTTGGTGGGGAAAAAAAATGACGACTTTATCATTGCATGCCGCAGTTGGTTCCTTCACTAGCTTAGGGTCCTAGAATACCGCTCTGTGTTCAAGGACTGGATGATGTGGTTTTTCACCAGTGTAGATGTTCACTTTCCCTACCAGTTACAGCCAGAGCATACTGATTGAGATCTTGAAGGGTCAGATTTCTGTTATGATAACTTGGTTTTTTGGTAGTTTGTTTGTTATTTTTTTTCTTTCCCATCATTTCTTCAGTGAAGCAAAATTTCTGTCAGGAATGGTTTTTATTTTCTTCCTTCTCCTTTGGATTTGGAAACATGGATTCTGTGCTTCTAGCTTCTGTTGTGTTTTTCCAGTAATCTCTGAAAACTGTTGGGGCATGAATTTGTGCTTGCTCCCCTAGTGTGGAAGCATTTCTGTATTTTTCGTAAGGACACAAAGTTTCCTTTAAAGGTGTACAATAGAAAGAAGCAGCTGTAGTCAAGTTTTATTGGGTTTACCAGAGAATAAAATACACATGGCTAAAAATAATTTTGGGAGCATTTGTGATTTCTTACATGGTTTTCTTATGAGACTAATTCTGTATTATTTTTAGAATAACTTTGTCTTCACAGGATCAAGGCATCTGTGCCTTTTTGTTTGAACAAAGGATCTGTAGATTAGATCTCTGTAGCCTTTTCGTTCATATTGTGAACTCCCTTCTTTGTCTGGGGACAAAATACTACTGATTTTGTTTTTTCACTGAGTCTCTAGAAGAGTACTAATTTTGTTTGTAAAATGAGACTTTGACAGTTAACTCCTCTTTAGTTTGTGTGTGATTGTTGCTTTTCATTGCATTTGCTTTTTGCTTTAAAACCGCCCAAAAGCTTTTTATTACAAGGTTTTTTTGTATTACTTTCAGTGCACAAAATGTTCTGAAATGGATTTTTTTTTTTCCATTTATGGGACAGTAATAATTGTAAGAAGCTTGGAAGGTATTGATATATTTTTACTAATTAAGCTTTATTAATCTACTTCATTTACAGGAAGCGGTCATCGGTCGATTTGCTTACCTCAACAGAGACAAAAAATTAATGGGCAAAAGTACATTGCGTAGGTAGGTAGCGATTTTCAGTGCACTTAAGGTTCTTCAAGGAGAACCTTATTCTAAGGGAGTGGGATAGCTATGAAAATGTAAAATTTTGCATTTTAAAATATTCAGGTGATAGATTCAACAATGAGGTACTGAAGGAAGTGACTTTGAAGTGTATTAATGTTTCCTACTTTTTATGAGGTTTTATTAAAAAGTGTTTTGGAATGATGCAGGTGTGCATTTTGCGGTAGAGAAATTGAAACAAGTATACTTACTTTTACATGTGATTTTAAAAGTTTTTTTCAAATATTTTTCTTTAAGATTTATAAACAAAGCATTCCTTCTGATAATTTTCCGAAATTTGAACATAGCTTACCTAATGTAAGTTATAAAGGGACTGGGCAGGGACATCTTTATTTTGTTGACTGTTGGTGTTTTAATACATTCAGTGCATTGCAATGTAGTGCAATAATTGTTATACTTGAGCATATTCTTTTTCCTTTTTTTTTTGTTATGATTACAGAATACTGTTAAGTTAGTCGAGGTTCCATAATTGTAACTTTACAGCAGTAGCAGCAGGTGGGTGAATTCTGCAGTTTGGCGTGAGAATGGCAATCACATTTCTTTTCATCTCCTTAAAAAAAAAAAGTTTTAATCAAGGATTTATATTAACATGGTCTGCTCTACAAATAAATATTGTTTGGAATCACTAGTGTACCATCAGCTCAAATGGCAAAGGCTAAAAAAAAAAATCCTTGAAAACATCTTGGTTTTGTTTATACAGAAGTGCATGTTGTTAATAATGATACAGGGTATTTCAGGATAGCATTTCATTTAATTCAATACAGTCATCTTTGAAGATGGAAGGTTCCATTTCAGGACTGTTTTATCTTTATGTCACTGAAGTAAAAATTCAGTGGCTTTGTTTTTTGTTGCAAATCTCAAGCCGTGGTGCTACATAACATACACAGTTTTTGTATTTATGGCCTAAAAGTAGAGTAGCAAGGAGGTAACATTTCTAAATGGGGTGTTATGCCACTTTAAAATTTGTTAAATTCTTTTGAGTTAGGAAGCAATTTCAGTGGGCTATAGACTGGGGGTGAATTAGAGCCTTCAAATTATTGGGGGGGGGAGGGGGAGTGACCATGACAAGACAACATGGAGTTAAAAATGTATGAGTTAACTTTGGAGTTTTGCCAAATAGCATGTTAAAGTAGCATGGATATGTTGCCAGGAACATGTCATGACATGCTTAAGATTCATTAAAATAAGATGAGCAGAAGAGTCAGTGAACCTCAAGAATAGCCTGCTTTTGTGATTACTCTGTTCTGCATTTTGGCAATATGTGTTTGAATTTAATGATACACCGTGGAAGTCCCAGAAGTAATTTTGAAGAGTTTTTTCCTTTCATTTGTCATGTATTGTTTGTTATGCTCAGTTAAGCTTCAGTTTGAGGATTCAAATGTGAATGTGGACTATGTGCTCCTAGCTCTTGTCCCGGAATCCCAAATTGGTTGGGAAAAAGTTACGCTTGGCACAGGTTGGTTTCTTGTTCCTCAGAATAATTTCAGTGTGTTGCTTTTGCTTCCAAGGCAGTCTCCAGACTGTTTTGGCTTTCCTAGAGCAAAGCTGGCTAAGTAGTTTACCATTAGAGAGCGTGCCTTTTCACTAATAGTTTGAGTGTGATTTTTGTGGCAAAGCATGTTTCTCTTTAGCTCCCGATGTAATTCTTGAAAGAAGCTGAGATCTGAGCAGCCTGTAGTGTGGGATCACAGTTGCTTGTGCAGTGAAGGTTTGACTCTGAGAGCTGTTTAAAGTGCAGCAATGGAGTGTGCAGACTGGTAACTGGGAGTTTGAGAAATTGCAGTTCCAGATAACCTTGGTATCAGGAAGACAAAACCTGTCCTGACTTAATTGCTGTGATAAGGAATGCAGGTGACTTCTTGTTTATGAATTTAGTTTGAACCAGGCAATAGGATCAGGTCTTAAAGCCAGAAATCCTTGAGATGGATGCAGATACCAGGGTATGAGGAGTAAGGACTGATACAGCTTGAGTGCTCCCACGCATGTGCTTCAGGAGTGGCAGTGCAGCCCTGCTTATTTAAATCTGGACTAGATCTCATACTTGATGAAGCAGTACCAGACAGACCTGTTTTGAAATACTGGATTCACAGATGAAAAGTCATTAATTTATTGAGAGTAAACTTCAGCTCTGTTCTTTCTGAAGTATTAAAATGGGTTTGTCTTGTAACAGAAACCTGCTTTGGCTGTGCACTCTTCTGTCTCTGTTGTCTCTCTTTTCACTCTAGCCCTAGTTGTCTAATACTAGCTAGTTGGCTCTAGCGCTTTTGATACCAAGAAATTTTACAGACCTCTCTCACAGAATACTGTACCAATGTATGTTTAGCTTCCCTTAAAAGTAGGTATTTTAGAACTTAAAACAGAGGGATGCTTTTGTGAGAATGTTTTCAGATGTGGGTTTTTGTTTGTATTAAATCCTTGGGAACAGATTTGGTGCTTTGAACAGGAATGAAGTAGTTGCATTTCAGAGACCATGATTTAGAGGATATGTCAGTCCCAAAGTGTAAGACCAGTTATAGAAGTTAGTAGTCTTTACAGAAAGAAACTGGAAAATCCTTACAGAGAACAGCACACATGCTTTGCTCTTAATGAGGGGAAATTAGGAAACATCAATACAGGGGAAGAGGTCAGATGAGACATGTTGGAATTCACTAGGTTCCCAAAGGGACTCATTTTTCTTCTTATTAGGCTAAGCACCAGTGTTTCTTCCTTTAAAAATTTGTTGGATCACTGTAAATAATTGAGATTTGAAATAATTTTTCCTCTGAAATTAATCAGAGTTGTAGTAAAAAAAGGCAGCAGTTGAACTGGAAAACAGTAATAAAAGGAGGAAAGGAGAACTCACCAAGGATGCACTTTCTACCCAGAAGGTAAAAAGCCTGAACAGTTTCATTTCAATCTTTTGTCAGTTAATCGGACTATGGACTTCACAGGAAGCCCAGAAAATGAATCCATAGAGAATGCAGAGGATACTTCCAGAGTTCACAAAACCATAATATACTGAAAATTGTTGTAGAATTACATGGTTCCTAAATAAGATGAAATATAGATGCTTTTAAGTTTTCTTTTAAGGTTTATCTTTTAAAAGAAAATTTACAGCTCCTCAGTTTTATCTGCTTAGCTAGGGCTTTGCATGCCCAAACCAGCTATCTAAGCAGTTAATCTAGTTTAGCAAATTTATCTTGACTTTAAAATAACAAAACCAAAACACTTCAAATCTTCCATCTTTTCTCTGTATGTTCTTTATGACTTGCTGACAAATTATTTTCCTTCTAACTTTATTTTCTCATCTCACTGTTATTGTAGTACCTGAATCATAAATTAACAGGCATTAGTGAATATTTTATTTCTTCAAGTGAAATTTTAGACTGAGGGTTAACGCTTGACATGACATTAGAAGCATGAAGGTAACAGTAGTTAAGATCTTTTGTTATTCATGGGTTTATTGGGTTTTTGTTACTGTTCTTTCCCAATTAAAAGACAAGTTGAGCAAATAAAGGAAGAGGGCACACACACCTGCTATGTGGTGATTGGCACCCTGTGGAGTGAAACCAGGGTGACTTCTGTGGTTACCACTCCCACCTGATTTCTTGCTCCTGTCCCAGTGGTGGTTGTACCCCCTGTAGGGATGCTTGGACAGGGTATGTAGCAAATTCTATGTGAATTTCAGTATAACCTACCAAGAATGCACCTGTGGTACCTTGGCTGCTGGTTGTGTTCTGTAGCTTTTCAGCAGCTCCTGGGGAAGAGGCATGATGGAAGAACTCTAGGATGGAAGCCACTGCATGCAATCAGTTACATATTATATTTGCTTAAGTGTTGTCCATCACACAGGAACTCATCCTTCTGATAAAGTGAATTTGGACAACAGGTGCTTACCTTCTTCATTTCCTAGTACCTTGATCTTCAGATACAACTTCTTGGCTGTTAAGATACTGTAAATTCGGGCTGTGGCTATTACCTTGTCCTACCCCTGTGGTGTGGTGTAACTGGCTGTAACCATGTAGAAAAGCTGGACCAAGGAGCCAGCTGGCTGAAAATTTAACAAGCCAGCCAAGAGCTGAACTATGACAGTAGACGTAGTTACTGTGAAACCTTATGCCTTGTGAAAGTCTGCTCAGTGATGAGTCATATTGTAGTGAATTGTCATTAAAAAAAATCTTCCTACGTAGTCCCTTAATGTAAGAATTGTCCAATGAATGTGTAGAAGGTTTCTACCTGTCACTTCAAAATCCCAAAAACTTACTTACCATCAAATTTTTGTAACTGCAGCCTGTAGTGAATCATGCATTCATGTGTTTGTATTCCTCTCGCCTTGTAACTGACTTGCTGTCACTTTTAAACTAATTTTAGAGTATCCTAAACAACCTTTCTATTCTCAAAGAATGCTTTGAGTCTTAAGTAAACTGCTTTCTACCAACTATTAGTAGCATATCTGTTTTTCCTTGGTCTGCCTTCAAAACTTTTGCCAGGTATTTAGTTTGAGTCACCTGGACATTTCTTTGTAGCTGCTTAACAAAATTTGCTGCTGCTGAAGTACTGGCTAGAGTGCTAATGGCTTCTCCCTTCCAGGAATCCCCAGTTTTGGAGGCAAATGGTATTTGCTTGGTAACTGTTTAAGTTCAGCTTCCTAAAAAATAATTGTGACTCTGAATTTTTTTCTGCGTTTCACATAGAAGTGGGTGATCCACTAATCTTTTCTAGTTTTTTTTCTGTTAATAAGCAGAAAGCTTTTGATGTATGATATATATATCCGGTCACTATACAGAATTTATTTATTTGGCTCTTTTATTCTTACCTGTATACATTAAAGTGTTGCTGTTTCTAAGCTAGCTTTTTGAAGATAAACTCTGGGCAGAACTAGAAAAACATACTTCTTTGTGCATGGCCAGGTTTTGGAAGTTGTGAATTGTGCACAGTGTTGCTCTGTGGGCTGTTTATGCGTGCTGCCTCCAGGAATGTTTTTCTTTGTAGCAATAAGCATTTTGCTAACTTTTTAAAAGAGGGGAAAGATTAACAAAAAGTGATAAAGAATACTTCTGTTTAACAGTGCAGTAAAAAAAAGCTTAGGGCACCACAGAGATTCAAAACTTTTTTAAAATTGACAGTAGCGAAGGAGATCAGACACAAAGAATACTTCAGTATTTGTAAAAGCTTTTGCCATTTTTAGTTTTTGAGAGCTAATTATTGTACACTTCCTGTCATTGAAAGAGAGCTGCCCTGTGTGGGTGATGTTTTGTTTAATTAAAGAATAGTTACAAATTTATGTAACCTGTAACTGCCTCCAGTTATCCAGCATATAGGTTTGTGATGAAATGTATCACCCTTTGTATTCTCACCAGCCTGACATTTAGAGAGAGACCCATCCATGCCTTTAGAGTATTAATTTTGATTTTGAAAATATGGCAAAGAAACTGGTCTTCCTCTGTCTCTCCTGAACAAGATATAATGGTGGAATTATGTGTCTTTTTAAAAGCAAAAATTTTAAGAGTCCTGCCTCAAGATTGTGCAGGGTGGGGAATGGATTGTATCACTCAAGGAGCAAGAATTTCTTCCAGGACTTGGCAGACCCTCAGAAAACTTGAAAGAATTTGGCAGCGGATTGTGGTGTAACAATTTAAATCCCTGAATTTTTCCCCATCTGCAATATTGGTAAAATGGGGTGAGACTAAAATTGATAAGATTGTTTTCCTATTGCAACTCTAGATGAAAGTATAGTAATGCTGCTGTTCAGGAAAGCTTTTGAATTTTAGGAGATCAACTAGAGGTAAAGAAAAACCGAAAGTTGAGGTCTTGTGTTTGCAAGTACTTCAACTACAAAACTTGCCTTGTGAGCAAGACTATATATGTTAACTGGATGTCCTGTTTTCAGTAAAAATGCTCCTTTATTTTTTAATGAGAACAGAGTAACAGCAAGTAATTGTCTGTTACTTATTTTACCAGGCCACTGAGGTGCTAAACATTGCGGTACTGTCTTGGAGCTCTAAATACATGCGACTGTTTTCTGAGAAACTGTGAGGAAGGTATGAGATGCAGGGGACCATCCCATGTCTGGGACTTGAGCCAGGTCTAAGTAACATTCCCAATCTGAGTTTAGACTGCCAATTTGAGGTAGCTCTATTTTAAAATGTTGTGGTGTAAAGTCTGTCACTTCAAAGGGGAATTGCTTTAAAATGAAAAATGACATGTTGTATTTCAATTTCTGATATTTGGGCAAAGTTTACAGTATATATTGAGCCAAAGTTTTTACAATATGGGAGTCTGACTGAAGTTCACCTGCCTAAATGAGAGAGTGCATAGCTAGATTAATTCATTTTTGACAACCTTAATGGATAATAGAATGATTGAAAAGGTTTAAATTAAACATGGAAGATTAATACAGTGGAAAGGCATGATAGGTGCATTTACTGCTTTCTTAATTTTACTTAGTGATTTTATTTGTGATAGCATGGTAAGGATCTCAGAGTCTGCAATGTATCTTTTCCAGTGTGGAATAGTATCTAACCCTGAAAATTCCTTACTAACATCATTGATATTTTTTTTTTTTTTTTTTTTTTTTTTTTTTTTTTAATTNTTTTTTTTTTTTTTACTATTAAAGTGTTAATTGAATAATTGTAGTTCGGTAATTTAAAGTCTTAAATAATTCTGGTACTTTTTTCGTTATCTTTAAATTCAGTAATTTTTTTTTTTAAGACTGGTTATGTCCTTATTCTTTAGATATGATGTAAAAACATCAAAATTGTTTTGCCGTACTTATTTTATGGCTGAATGTGTTAAAGCTGTAATCACAGCAATGCCTGGCTGCATAGTCAGAAGGTTACAAGAAACAGGCCTTGGAATATTTTGAGAAACATGCATCCTAAAGTGTCTTAAGGCTTTAATGTAAGAAAAAGTAATAAATAAATACCAAAGAAGTCTTTAATTTTAACTTTCCTTACTTTCCTTTTTTGCATTTGCCCTGAAGAGGCGCAGACTCTCTTAAGTATGTTTTAGGAGGACACGCAAAAAAGCCACACGTGAATTTAACTATCTGTGCTCTTGGGAAATGTTTCTGCTTTTGCAGAACATACCGTAAGTCTGGAGAAGGAGAGTCACTGAGAAGCAAGTATGCCGCCAGGAAGTTGTGGCAGCTTGTAAATATTTCTTTCTCTTCAAGGATTCAATATACTTAACGTTTTGAATTTTCCAGTTATGTTTTAAGGTAAGACGTGTTTGATGTACAGTGTGTGTAGAATGAATTTTTTGGCCAGAATATTCTCAGCTATTTCTACTTCTGGAATACCTCTGGAAAAAAAAAAAGGCCAAACCGAAAGAAACCCTGTGTTTCTTGAAATTTGACATCAAGTAAAAATAGTGTTATTACCTCTTTCTTGAGGATACTTTAAACGGTCAGCATCCTTACATTAAATACTGTGTGCGTGAATGTAACGTTAGATAAAACTTTAAAAATAGGTTGTACTTTGTCTACTGTCTTGCAATCCTGAAACAAAAAAAAAACCAACGACATACCTTTTTCTTTTTTTCTTTCTTTTTTTTTTTTTTTCCTGGCAAAAGCTGGAGTAGAAGTGGATCTAGTACTGATTTACTTAATGTCAACAACTCCATCCGACTAATGAAAAAGGGAAAAAAAATTTCTGTTGCTACTCCATTAATCATACATCTGACTGTATAGCGCTTAACTGCAGGAAATGCTTGGGAAAACAGAGCTTACTTAAAATACAATGTTTTAGATTAACCAAACATAAAAGTTTTCACTGTATCCGTGAAGGAATAGGTAGGCAGTGCAGCTGTCTTAAAGTTTTAGTAGAATCTGTTGTTACACAAAAAAAGAAAGGGGAAAAAAAAAAAAAAGATAGCTACAGTATTCCTGGAAAGAGGAGCCTGTTCAGAATCAAAGTGGAAATGTCCTGGCTGGAGCGATGGTTGCTGTTCTTTTAGCTGAAGCACAGATGCAGCAATCTGGCCTCCTGGCTGAGCGTCTCAGCTGAAAGCAAATAAAAAGTCAAAGGAGCCCTGTTCTTTAATTTTTAATCTTTTATTCCTCTCCCAGAGTAGTAGAGATTTGATGTGATGAAAACAGCTCATGAACCGTATTTTGAATTAATTCAAAGTTTGTTTTTTTCCTCTCAGCTTGTAAACTTTATCTCCCTGTCAGATATATAGTGCAACGGTTTTTAAACAGAAAATGAACTAACAAAATACAGTGTCCAGTGAACAGATACAGACTACCTAGTAGTTACTGCAACATAGGTCATTTAATAATACGTAGTATTTTACGGAAGTACGGATCTAGAAAGCTTACCAGTGGGCATTTTTGGCTTCAGCTGTATTGGGTGTGTAGGAGCAGTTAAATACTGCTTGAAGAGTGTGTAAGGTAATGACTCTACAGAGAAAGCTGGAGGACACTTAGCAGATAAAACAATACCAGCTTGGCTGAGATGTGATACAAGGGACTGCATCAAGATTAAGAGAAAGGGAAAAAACACTCCCAGTGATAGGGCGGGCACATGGTCTTACTTGCTCCCTGACAAGAGTATCAAGGCCATCCTCCTAATGCTGCTTGAGAGTGCCTTGTCAGCTGCCCTATCAGCAACCATCTTCCTTTGCCTGTGAGGCCCAGCTGACCTTCGTGTTTCCGACTCATCCACTCCTGTCCCCATGCTACCACCCCCTGCCCTGCCAGTATCATTGCTGCTGGCAATCTTCACTTTTGCATCCCCTGGAGGATTAAAGCCTCTCTAAGACCTTCAGGAGTGTTTTCTCCACCACCTGCTTTCCTTGTGAAAACTTCTGATACGGCAAATGCAAGAAATTCAGTGCAGGTTTTGAAGCATTGGGATGCAATTTACATGTGAATTAAAAGGCTTTAAATTGTACAAAATTGGTAAGATGACTTGCTATCAATACACAAGCTGTTGTTACAGGATGCCACTTTTATTTACGGCTATGTTAACTATATCTTACCATTTAGGCAGTTTAATATAGATTTTTTTTTTTTCTTTTAAGTATAATGTCACATTAGGCTGTCATGTAACTAAATGTGTAGATACTTTAAAAAGAGTGAGTGTCATGAAGCTTGCAGATTAATTTTTAGAGTAACACATGATTGTTGTGAAGCATCAAAAAGTAGACCTTTTGTTTGCGGTGATGTTGGCAGTCAAATACATATCTATGCTTCTGATGGGCAAATGTCTTCTCGCTTTCAGTAAGTGGTAGCAGGGAGTTGACTTGCAGAACAGTTAAAGACTCTTTCTTGGGAGGAGTTTCAGCTGTTAACATACTAGTTATAAGGGGCATAGTTCAGAAAAATGCTTACCACCTTATTTCAGTGTAAAATAAGGTTTGCATGTTACTCTGCCAAGGGTTTTCTATTTGTTTTTATAACTTCTTAGGGGACTTATCAACAAAGTTATTGAGATGCTCCTTATTAATGAAACCTTTACATAATTTCTGTAATAGTTGGAGCCATTATCTCTGCCTCACAAGTGGGACCTTAGTGAGAGCAGTTGGCTGGCTTGGACTAGATGAGGATCTGGCTTGTTTCCTAGGTTAAGCTCTTTTGGTCCATGTGTGCATCACCTGAATTTTCTGTTGTTTATGGAAAAATGTGCGGAGTGGCTAGGCGTGATACCAAGCCATCAGAGTTGGCAAAGTATGTCATGTTGATACTGAAGCTGTAACGCATAGTAGAGAAGAAATACTTTAGCATAGCAGGTCTCTTGATTGTGAATCTGAAGTTAAACCTACTTAAATGTTTTTTGAATATGTGATGACTATTGAATACCAATGAAGAATTAAAATCTGTTTAATTTTTTTTTTTTTTTAAAAACCATTCCGAGCTTTTTCATCAAAAATCGTACTTAATTTCTTTGCATTTTTGGATTTATCCTATCTGGGGATTCTATGAGTTAAGATGCTAGAATTCCAAACCAGGTTTACTGCCAGTCTGATTATAACTTAACCTGCTTAATTCCCTTTGTAGGAGTGCATTTATATCCCTTGAGGATATTTTCTCTGCTATATGCCCATACATGTATTATGGAACCTATACTAGTGTGCTGATTTTTGGCTGGGAGAGAGTTAATCTTCTTTATAGTAGCTGGTATGGGGCTATGTTTTGGATTTGTGCTCAAAACAGCGCTGATAACACAAGGATGTGTTTGTTATTGCTGAGCAGGGCTGACACAGTGTCAAGGCCTTTTCTGCTTGTCACACCACCCCACCAGTGAGTAGGCTGGGTGTGCACAAGAAGTTGGGAGGGGACACAGCCGGGACAGCTGACCCCAACTGACCAAAGGGATATTCCAGACCATGTGACATCATGCTCAGCATATAAAGCTGGAGGAAGAGGAAGGGGGAAGGGGGTTCTTCAGAGTTATGGATTTTGTCTTCCCAAGTAGCTGTTAGGTGTGATGGAGCCCTGCTGTCTTGGAGATGGCTGAACACCTGACTGCTGATGGGAAGTAATGAATGAATTCCTTGTTTTGCTTTGCTTGTATGTGGCTTTTGCTTTACCTGTTAAAATGTCTTTATCTCAAACCATGAGTTTTCTCACTTTCACCTTTCTGATTCTTCCTCCATCCCACCAGGAGGGAGTGAGCTAGCAGCTGGCTGGGGCTGCGTTGCCGACTGGGATTAAACCATGATAACTAGTAAAACAACTATCCTGTTTTGGTACATTCTAATGGAGAGGGAGTACAGCAGATTGCAGTACCAGTACTCTGACAGCAGATTGGCATTTCCCTGTTGAAATCCCCGGTTTCTATTGCTTATACAAATTGCAATTGCTTTTTTCAGGCTGAAACTTCTTCTTCTCTGTATCTGCTTCACCTTGTTGTCTTGGCACCCCTTCTTGGGTTTTCAGCTGAAGTTACTTAAGTTATAACCAGTTTAATAACTTATTTCATACAGAAATTTGTTTTTAGAGAAGGAAGCACAAATGTCTTTAACTGTTGGCTTTTTTGTCACTCTTTCCTTTTTTGCCTCTGTGAGAAATGCTTAGAATCTGTCAGGGTTTGAAGTCTTTGAGAAAAGTAATTTGCATGTCCTTAGTATGGCTTTATTTTATGGGTTAATTTCCCCAGTTGTCTGATTCAGCTTTCAAACCACACATGCATCATGTGAGTTTGGCCATAGGCACAATTTGCTGAAATTTTTATCAATTTGCTTTGAGTATTGCAATGTTTAAGAAAACGCCCAAATCCAGCCAGAATAATAAGGGTGATTTCCAAAACAGAGCAGAACTTGTTTTTGCACAGCAAAATATGCAAAAGCACTACTGCAGTCCGTACGGTAAACTGCAATATTGTTCAATTGCAAAATAATTTTTAGTTAAAACTGCAAGTAGTTTTCAACCAGTGTGTTTCTGAATCTGATGAGTCAAAGGTTATCAAACAGAAGAAGGTGGAAGTTGTCATTCTAGTATCTTCCAGTGACATTTATTTTCTTCTGGTTGAGGTGCAAAATACTGGTCAAGAGAAACTCACAGAAAAAAAATTTGAGGAGATAGAAGTGCCACTGTAGTTTTATTATGAGTTTATTATGAGAATATTGAAGCAAATTTCATTATCTTTCCAGAATGGCATTTTAGGTTTTGCTTATTTATTTACTAACTTGTCAGCTGAATTTCTCCTTTTTAAGACTGACTCGTTTCCATATTGACCAAACATTAGCTTTCATAGGCAGATTTACTGTGTAATAGTTACTAGAAAGGCAAGCTTGTCTATCTGTTATTTTTTGTGCTTCTTTGCTTGTTTGCTGAGTTGTAAGTTGTTTTCCCATAGGTACTTCAGAACTTAACTTTGGTCAGTCTGGCTGCTTAGAAATTAACTGATTTCTTCTTTAATGGTATTCCCAAAAGACAATCAGTAAGTAAATATGATGCACACATAATATATATTTAGCTGACAATTGGCTTGATGGATCATCAACTGAGAACATACTTTAAAACTTACTTTTTGTTTACAAATTGAACTAGTTTCTTTAAAAAAAAGCACTATGGCTGAGTAGCATCTTAACTAGGTAACAAGAGCATGTCGGTACACAGTTGATTTTCAAGATTTTTGCTATTGTTCGCTGCATGCATACTTAAAATAGCATTGAATTTAAAAGTATGAGCCAGCATATTGCTCCCTAACATTACTGGTACGATTGTCACTTCTTTCTAAAATGCAATCATCTTTTGTGGTGAAACCTTAGACTTGAAGGGCACTGCAGAGCCAAGCGTATAGCATTTTATAGTAGTAAGTCAGAAATGCTATGTTAAATTAAATCTAGAACCACTCTTAGTCTTGAATGGACTGTAAATACTACAAATGACTGGAAGCATCAAGAGAGAAAGTGGGTAAATATACTCATGTTTTGGATAGGCTGTGGAAAGTGATACATTGCTTTGTTTTTATTATTATTATTATTGAGTAAATATTATTGGTCAAGTAATTATTTCTGACAGATAATCCAGCTGCATATTTTACAGTATGTGTGTGGGTATGCGTGTGCATGTAGTTAGGACTTGTGATTTCGTTGCCATGTCTACAGAGGACACAGTCCTGCTTCTCTGGTCGCATCACTAAATAAAGTGAAATGCATTTGGCATCTTTTTGGTTTCTCCCCACAGCTGCTCTAGATGGAGTTCTCGTTTATTTGCTCCTCTGGTCACTTTTGCAGATCCTTTGCTGCCTTTCTCATCTTTGAAATGTTTTTCTTCTGCGTGTTTAGATTTTGTTGAATGGCTCATCCAAAGATTATTTCCTGAGTGAGCACACCTCATTGATCAGTCCTGTAAAAGGCATCCATGCAGCTTAGTGCAAAGTTCTATCCCCAACCACTCTGGGTTTCTTGCATCTTCCAAATCTTGTGCCTGTAATTAGTAAGAATGGAATCTCCGGGAATCATCCTTAGGATGAGCATGGTGTCAGTTGTGTTATGAAACTCAAGGGAGCTTCTTGTAATCTCAATTTTCAAGTTTAGCTTTAGTGATTTCAGTGTTGGTTTATTTTTATTTTAATGTAGGATAGTTTTTCTTACTGCTGCTGTGCTGTTTTATTTCAGGAGTGTTTTAAAATAATCATTTCATAATAGTTACAGAATAACAGAGTGGTAGTTAAGGATGGTTAAAGGTTTAGAACAGTTAGCATGTAGCTCCTTGGTCAAGAGACTATCTGTGGCTTTTCTGTGGCTTGTTTGATGTCAGGGACTGCACTTTCCTGACATAGTTTGTACGCAGCAGAGATTCACAGTTTTAGTGTAGCTTTTGAAAGCATTATTATACTTTATAGAACACTTGAAAAATTTTACCTTGTGGTTGACTATTCTTGAGAATATGAGTTGGAGGATAGTCTGAAATCATAATTATATGTTCTTTATTTCCTTCACACTCAAAATTTTTGTCTGGAGTTCCTGCATAGAAGTTGCTATGCAGCTCATCTGTCATATTTCCTTTTTGAAAGGAAAAACCATGCAGTGCTTTAAGGAGACCAGTTATATCTTGAACTATTTCAAGAATTGACCTAAATAAGTCTCTAAATCAGATAGTTGCTTAATGGCTGTTATTTTCTACAGTGCTCTGTAAATTTGGAGAATAATCAATTTATGAACCAAATGGCACAAGTGCTATGAGATTATTCTAAAGCTATGCAACCTTCAAGTTTTTTGACAGATTTGTGTCTCCGTTATTGTGGTGGTCTTCATTTCAGTCTTCCGTATTTCTGAGATTTAAACATAAAAATAGTTATATAAGATAAGAGTTTAAAGCCAGTTGTTAAAGATGGACAAAACACATTTTACTATTGTATTCTTACAGTGAGTAGAAATCTGTGCCAGTATTGAGCTCATCAAGGAAAAAGACTTTTTAACAAAAAAGAAATAGGAATGTTCCCTTTTCCATGATTATGTACTGTTGATACTACAAAGTTGTTGTTTGAAGGGCATAAGCATAAGCCTCTAGTAGTAGTGTACTGTTAGAGGTTATCAGCCTCGGAGAAAGGGAGTGACTGTGATTGTGAAATGAAATGGGGAAACAAAGGATCTCAACTTGTAGCTTTGTTTTGTCTTTTATCCTGAAAATAAAATGTATTTGTACTATTGTATAATAGCTATAAGTTACTGCCAAAGGGTTGGGATTTGAGAGACCTTTCGCATCTAGCAAGTTGGTAGTATATATTCTTTTTTATATCAGTTCCAGTTTGGGCCAAATAGGAGTTGTCTTTGACACTGAGAAACAGGATCATAAACAGGAGCAATTTCTACTATAAATTGCATTTCTGCTGTCCTGTACCAACTGATTCCGAGTTCTGACTTAAATTGCAGGCTGATTTGTGACTTGTGATAGACACTTATTTTTTGAGTCACTTATTTCTCACTGAAAGGTTCATTAAGGGTCACTTTTGTAGATACTTTGGCTATGCCAAGTATGTTACCTTATGTGAAAACATTGATTTGTAACAGAAGAGAAGAAGAAAGTTAGTTACTCACTTTGCTTAGTAAGACCTAAACAGTGACAACAGAAGCCTTAGTGTATAGATGGGTGGAAGCTCTGTAACATCAGGCTGAGATTACAACTTCTGATTGCTCTCACATGATGATAGTGTGCATGTTGGCAAATACCATAGTTATTGGAGGAGCAGAAAAAGGAAGATACTGCTAAAATTGCTAAAGTGATTTCTTTTTTTAACTTGTATTACTGTATATAGCTTTCAGCTCTCACAAAGATGATGAGTTTAATCAGTTTTAATGCAATGATCGATTTTTCTGCTCTATGCAAAATTAAAAATATATATTCTGCAGGGAGATTTTGTAGTGTCCTCTTAGTTTAGAGCTGGCTATGTTAATGTTATGAGAGAGCTCTCCTTAGGCACTACCTATTGGAATATTGCAAAACAGAAACTTAATTAGTTTTCATGTTTTAATACTATAATTTGCTTCAGGCTGTTAAACTAATTTAGTATACAATCACAGTATCACTTTACAAGTGATTATAGAGAAGATATTTTTGCAGCTTAAGATGACAACCTTTTTTAATAGTTTTTTCCCTACAAATTCAGTGTCCATAACATATCTTAAGTTATTGCTAACAAACAAGTTTGTGTGCTGAAGCACGCTATACTGCAGTGTTTCTTGCAATGCAAAGGATTTGTCTTGAAATATATATGTTTTTTGTTGGTTTTTTAAGTGTTGTTTTTCATGTGTTATATACTCACCTGCAGGAGAAACATCAATGACCACAGCAAACTGCTTATTAGATGCTTCAAGTTCTTAACATTTGTATGGTGCTTTTAGTTCCCCTGTAGTGGTGGGAAATGTTCCACAGAAGAATCTAAAGTTCTTGTTAGATTTGTGACTGCATTTTGCATGGTTAACATTAACTTGAAGTTGTGGGTGAGTCTGATTTTTAAACATGATGTCCTTGTGCTTTGAAAGAAGTGCTTATGTTCATCTGATCAGAAGTGGACATGGTTTGTGGCAGCATGATTGGTTAGTTCTCTGAACTCCATCCTAACATGTAGCTCCTTCCCTTTCCTCTATTTCCACAACTATTTTTTAATAGTATTTGTGCATGGTTCTACCAGTGAGAGTTGTAAGTACTTTTACAATATTATGCTAGAGGATGAATTCACAGAAGTGCACCATTTTTCATTATTAATGAACAGTTACACTACCACTGTGTCTTGTGCAACAGAGAACTGAGTTCCCACAGTAGAACAGAAAAAGTAGCTACGGGATTAGGAGAGGGATCCCTTTGAAGTTAGGCTGGGTAGACAGGAATTCTTTACTTCATAAAACTGCCATGCAACTGGAGTACAACTTCTTTGAGATTGTATTGGCCTATGTGTGTGTCTATATTGGTGTACATGTATGAATGAGGGGCTTAAATACAAGAGCTGATTTCTACCTTTCACCTTATCAAGCTAGACCCTGTGAAGGTACAAAACCTGAGGTGACTGTTACTTTCCAAGGGTTTAAAATGTATTTATAAATGCTGCATGAATTTTGCTGTACTTACTATTGTAGCTGATCTAGCAGTCTAGGGAAAGGGAGCTTCAGTCTGTGTTTGAGGTTTCCTCATGGTTTCTTGTCCTAAGAAATTAAGCAACAAAGTTCCGTCAGCAGATCTGCCTGCAGTTATTCTCACACCTTCTTACAAATAGTGCTGTAACAATGTTTTTTTTCAACATCTGTGTGTATGCTTGTAGTGTGACCAGCTCATTAATATGTTAGTGAATACTGGAGCAAGTCAATGTGGATGCCTGTTGCTAGCTTGGCAACCATCTGACGCTGTCATGGTGTAAGCATGCTGTAATGTTGTAAAAGTCTGCACGAGGATAGGTGCTCTGATTCAGAAGTTTGCCAGCCACTTAACTGTTACTGGCGACTACTGGGAAGTAGGTAAATTGGCTGGTGATGTTAGCCTAAGAACAAGCAAGAAGTAAGCAGCCTGGCTGCAGCGGCTGCAGCTTCAGTCTCTGATCCCATTGCCTGTCCTTTCAGTTACGGGTCTTCAGCAGCTGCCTCATTTTATCGTGCTGTTAATTTTGTGACAGGGCTGGAGAGCAGCATGAATTGCAAGGCCACATATCTCTGTTGTGATCTATGGTGTGGTTCACCCTGAGAACAAGCAGCAGTTCTTTCTAGTAAAGTGAAATCCTGTTGGGGTGCAGGCAGCTGCCAGAACGCGCTGCAGTGCCTGTGCCACTTCCCTTGATGGGAGCATGGACAGCTTGAGCTCTGCACATGACTACTTCACTTGGCAGCATTGAGTGACACAGAATAGCATACAAAAATGCTGCTCTGAAGGAGTGCCAACCTCTGCAAAAAGTTTTTGAAGGTCTTCAGAGAAGTTTGGTGCAGTAATGCAGCTGGGTTGCAGGCAGGACTTCTCCAGCCTTCCCCTGCAGCTGCAGCCTCTGATGCACTGCTCTGCTCTCTGGAGTTCATCAGCACAGTCCTGCTAGGTATTGTGTAGAAATAAGAGTTGCCAGTGAACATATCAATATTTAATCTAATTATTAAAAGTTTCTGCATTTCTTTTCGTAATAACTGCGCTCTTGTAAGACTCCATATTAATATCACTGCACTTCATCAGTCTTTAGGACATAATCTTGATTAATTTTTGGCCCACTGTCTTATACAATTATCAGTATAGGAAATTTTTAGACAGTTTAAGTTTAGTGGAGAGTGTTTAAAATACCTTTCAGCTTTTCAGTATGTAGACCTCATATTTGGACATACTAGCTTTCTTGCAGCAGCTTTAAACATATATTTTGAGACTGAAAGCTCTGACCTTACCCCACTAAGAAATCTTTGTGGTGCATGTGTAAACAGCCATGTGTAAACTTTTGCAGAAATAAGATTAAAAGCTACAGGGTCAGAGACAGAATTGTTTTTTTCCCCCTATAGGGTTCTTGTACTGTAGCTCAGGTTAGTTATTACATTAGTACAGGATGATGTATGCTTCAGTGACTTGCTTTCTATCACAATTAAATTTGTTGTTCTGATGATATATCATGAGAGAAGGTTATGTGGCAAAAAAATTTCTTCTTTTATCCCAGGTATTGTTAAAGGAACACAAAAAATTCTTCAGGACCTGTGAGAAGCTGCTTTTTACCTTCTCAAGAGCAGTAGTTGGTTGAGACAGCCAGCTTCTCATTGCTCAGGAGAGCTTCACCAAAGCATTTCACTACCCTTTTTACAGTTAAAGGCAACTGCTCATTTCTCCACACTTCACTCTGGCAGACCAAAGGACAAGATAATCCCCTTAGCCTGTTAAATGCTCCATCCCATCTGGTAGGTGATAATTGCATTGTAGGGGGATTAGCACAGTGGGATATGCTTATAGTGTAATGAAAGCTTCACTACAAGTGTGAAAGTCAGCTGAAAGCATTCGAGCAGTTTGGGACCTTACATTTGCACATTTTCGTAAATAGTGTAAAATGGAAGTTTTCATCTGGAGAAGATGTGCAGCACCTTTACATGCCTTCACACATGTACACCAGACTGTAAATTTGTTTTGAGACACTAGTAGTCTAAATATCTGAAACCCTCTTGTAGGGGTAGTGGAATAGGCTGTTGTTTAGCTGAATGTTTTAGGGTAGTTCTGTGATTATAGCTCTGTTAAATACACCCCAAGTGTTGACTTTACTGAAAACTCCTGTGACTTTGACATCATAGGGTTAAGCTGTTACTAGTATAGGAGCACCTATGCTACTAAACACTGCCTAGGAGCCATCATCAGTAAAGGTGAAATTTGAGTAAGCCACACTGTGAGGCAGATCAGAGAAATTTTGTCAGTAGGAATAAAAGGATTTCAAGCTGAAAGTAACTCCTCTTGCAGCCAACGGGAATAAATGTTTTGAAATTTTTATTTCAGGCATGACCCTCAGGTAGTGCAAAATGACTTCAAAAAAAAAAATATTTGAAAATCATAGGATTTTTTTTTTAAAGTTTAGCTAATGCTGCTGGTAGTGAAGACAGTAAATGTTAGGGCTCAGAGCATTTCATAAGCTACCTGTAACTTAGCTTTCTTACCTTTCAAGGTGTTAAAGGTCTGTTTGAAAGTATGTTGTGTAGGGTGGTAGCTCAGGGCTGATCACCATCCTGTTGGTTGTGCTCCCTCCAGTCTCTCCATACTGTACAAGAAACAGCGAGTTGCTCAGGGCTGACCAGTATGTGCCCTTTTGCTGATTTGAACATTAACCTCTTAGGTTAAAACAGGGCTTGGTTAGCCTGCACTTCGCTGTCATAGCGTTTCATAGCCAGATAGATTAGAAACTAAAAGAGGTATGTGCATTTTTACATAAATAAGAGAGTCAGGTGTATAACTACACACTGCATGCAGTAGATGGTTTGCTGATGTTGTATGACCTTGTTGCAGGATTAAATTTTCTAATGAATTAAGGTTCTGTGACCAGCTGCGTGGTTGCTGTTTCTTTATTTTCCACTTCCTGACTCAGCAGCTCTCTGTGCATGCCTGTAGGAGTAAGGGCAAAATAAATCTAGCTGATTTTTTTTTTAATGGGCCATCTACATAACCTTGCCAGTCTGTGATGAGGTAGTTGAGTGTGGATAAGTTCAACCTTCTCTTGCTTAATCATGGCTCTGAGTGCACACGGTGGAGTAGAAAGCTACTTTCCCAAAGTTGCGGTGATGAGACATAGGAAGGATTTCACAAAATTTTTTTTTTCTTCTCCTTTTTATTATTTCTTTTAAGGTGGCTGAGCTCTAAAGAACATTACTTAATTTTCTTCTTTTTGATTGTGTTTGCCTGAGGAGAGGAAAACTTGAGAAATTTGCTCTTTTGTTTTCTGCCATTCTGTAATTTTAAATAAACCTGAGTGGAAGGTCATGGGACTCAAAAAGCAACCAACAAACCAACACCTCTCCCTCAAAAAAATAATGTCGCTTCTGCTCACCCCAGTCCTTTCTGAAATACAAGTTTCCATCACGTGAAAATTCTACTTGAAAGAACCATTACATTGGCAATATACAGAAAATATTTTTAAAGACGAATTTTCAAATGTTTAGAAATAGGATTTTTTAAAAACAAT
>VZZY01021156.1:0-29124 GCA_013400335.1 Eurystomus gularis | reverse complement strand
AGGAAAGGAAAGGAAAGGGGGAAGAGAAAAGGGGAAAGGGAAGAGGAAAAGAAAGTTATCCTTCCTTGATTGCCTGTGTGTCGTTTGAATCAATTTAGCCTGGATTTGCTTTTTTTTTCTGTTAAAGGTCATACTTTTGTAAAGTCATTTTTATAATCGTTGTCATTCTAGATAACTTATGCCAAATTTTGGCTAGATTAACTGTGAAAGAATCACTCTAATAGATTAGCTATTAGACTAATGTAACCATTCAGGCACCACACTCAGTCAGAGGACTGTCTGCAGGAGAACATACAAATTAAGCAGAACTTCCTGACTTTAGGTGTGCAGATATCTGTATTGATCTTTACTCCAAGGTCTTTAATTCAAGTGAGTGCTGTCACCCTACCGAATCATTCTGTCCACAAATTATTCTCCACAGATTTTTTTACTTTGGTTGTGCGTACCAGAAACAAGGCATTCTTTGAATTGTTCTGGGAAGCAGGCAAGGACAAATGTTTCCACAAGGTTGAAATGGTCAGCCGGTCCTCTGAGCTGATTTCCTGTTTAAGTATTTAACCCACAACACAGCAAATAGGAACTCCAGGAAGGCACATCAAAAAGCCAAACAAAATTAACTCAGTATACTCTGCCTTCCAGCTCTATTCCTGACCTGTGTGTATTTGGCCGAGTCTAAGTACAGTAACTGAGTGTTCAGTATGAAATGTAAAACTGTGCTCTGACAAAGTTCTCACTGGATCTGAGAATGAAAGGTGGAACAATCTTATTCTCAGCTCTGCTGTTGGCTCACCAGGACTCCCAGAAAGGCATTCAATCTTTCTGTGGCTCAATCACTGAATACCATCTTTGACTGTGTGACTGCCTGCCTGTGCCCAGAGTTACCTGTGCTAAGACCTCAAAATCTTAGCTCCTGCAAGGCTTCATATCACTTCCGGATTAACTCCTTCCATGGTTGGTTGCCATGTAGTAATCTGTCCACTGCCCTAATTGTGCTGCAGTCAAGCTTCTGCGGTGCATACAGGAGGAATTCTCTTCAAAATTAGCGGTTTTTTCCATATGCAAAATCTGGAAATCAAACCGATTTTGAAACTGCACAGAAAACTTTGCCAGTTTTTACCTTATTTCAGAGACAAACCCATTGGGGTAGTGCATTGGGTTTGTGTGGCAGGGTTTAGCTAGTGGGGAGTCTACAGGGGTGGCTGTCATAACATACTTAAGAAGGGGGGTAAAAACCCAACCCAACAGCAATTGCAGCCAGAGAGAGGAGTGAGAATACGTGACAGAAACAACTCTGGAGACACCAAGGTCAGTGAAAAAGAAGGAGGTAGAGGTCCTTCAAGCACCAGAGCAGAGATTCCCCTGCAGCCTATTACAGAGACCATGGTGAGTCAGGCTGTACACCTGCAGGCCGTGGAGGACACAGTGCCAGAGAAGGTGGATGTCCAAAGGAGGCTGTGATCCCATGGGAAGCCTGTGCTGGAGCAGGCTCCTGGCAGGACTTACAGACCCATGGAGACAAAAGCCCATGCTGGAGCAGGTTTGCTGGCAGGATTTCTGACCCCGCTGGGGGCAATGCTGGAGCAGTCTGTTTCTGAGGGACTGCACCCTGTGAAAGGGATCCTGGTGGAGCAGAGAAAGACTGTGAGGAGCTTTATCTCTGAGGAGAAAAGAGCAGCAGAAACAACATGTGGTGTTGGTCCAATGACTGGCCCATTCTGTGTCAAATGCACCACTGGTGGGGGAGAGGTGGAGAAAATCAGGAGTGAAGTTGAGCCCTGGAAGAAGGGATAGGTGGGGGGAAGGTATTTTAAGATTTGGTTTTAGCTCTCATTATCCTACTCTGACTTGGTTGGTAACAAATTAAATTATTTTTTCCCACATCAAGTCTGTTTTGCCTGTGACAGTAATTGCTGAGTGATGTCTCCTTGTCTTTGTCTTGACCCATGAGTTTTTCATTATATTCCCTCTTTGTCCAGCTGAGAAGGGGAGCAATAGAGTGGTTTTGGTGGGCACCTGGCACCCAGCCAGGATCAACCCACCACATGTAGAAAGATTGAAAATAACATGTCATGGTTCTTTGGATATTAGGGTGTTAATTACTGGCAACATGTGGAGTCCTTGTGGTGGCCATTAGGCATGATGTTCCTTAGTGTCATCCACATCTTCCTTAAAAGGTGAATCAAGTGCTAGATGAAGCAGTTTCATGTCTAAGAAAAAAAAAGTTGTTTACGAACACCAGTGACTCAATTTTGAGAGTTTCACCACCAAACTGCACTGGGCCCTGGATTAATTCTTAAGCGAGTTAAGAGCTCAGTTCAGTGAATGACTTGAGCTGTAAATCAGCAAATAATCTCACTGAAGTGAACAACACCATTTTGTGCTCATGGCAATGCACTAAGCCAGGCATTTAATTCCACCCCTATCAGAGTACAGTGACATGCCTGGCGTTCTGTGCTGTGCCCGGGCTTCCCATCATCAATATACCACTGTCAATCAGGCCACTCCCATGTAGGATTTTAAGCTAACCTTATGAAATGTGTGTTTTATTTTTTCCAGTTTAAATTCTGTTATTATTGCCACTGTGCCTTTTGGCTTTTAAACATAGTGAGAGCATTTCACTACTCATGTTTTTTGACTTTTCCCAGTAACCACAAGGGTTCAAAGCTTGCTATTTTTGGTAATGGCGATGGTTAAGTGAAAGCTGGGGTTCCCATGCCATTGCCCAGTTTCAAAGGCTGGGGCTTTTAAGAAAAACAATAAATGCTCAAAAGCTTGTGATGAGATCATGAGAACTGACAATACAGGGTGTGATATGTCTGGTACAAGAGTTGTCCCCTGTGAAATTGGTATAAGATCAAATCCCAATAATTCATTAGGGACTGCATATTTTTTACTCAATATTTTAAATGCAGCTGCCACAAAACTGTCCCCTAGTTGGGAGTGGGCTGTTTCTGGCCCTTTGACCAGCCCTATTTTCGAATTTATTTTTCACTTTCCCTTCCTCCAGTACCTACTTTGTCTGTTTCTTACATTTACATTAAGAAGACTGAAGAGTTGTCAAAACGTCACCTTCCTGCCTGTCTGTAATCACATAAATTCATCAAACCCATAAATTCAAGGCAGCAGTGTGTACACCCTGCCTGAATGTAAAGAGCAGCTTTCTGGACATGCAGATTGAGTTCATCTTCTTTTTGCTGGCCTGAATGATGTTAAAATGCTGCCACCTCCTGTTAGACACTTTGTGCTGCTAATGGGCTGCTGAAGCACATGCCCCCGTTTCCTGCAGACTTGTAAGTTGATTTATACTGATCCTCAACTGCATTGCTGCAATATATAACATGACAAGTTAAACGCAGTGCCTGCCAAAAAATCTTGATAGGCTCAACTTTTGTGCAACGGCACTTGAAAAGACCATTACTACTGCCATCCGACTAAAGTATGCTCAATATTTTTGACAGTGAATTATCTGAACAGCAGTTTATCTCGATGTTCGCTTGGTGTTATAACAATTTAAGGATTAAAAAGATGGGAGATAAAAAAAGAAAAGGAGAACCTGCTTTTGTTCAAACTACATAGAGTTGGAGTGACTTTTCCTGCAACTTTTGGATCTGTTCTGTATTTACTCCCAAATGCATTTCAGAGCACATGGGAGAGCTGATAATTAACATAGTGCAGATTGCATCCAGTTTGCCATTTGTTGTTGAGGTCTTAGGTCTTCAGAAATCCAGCCATGGGTTGTATATTTCTCAGAGATGGTTTGTATACTGTCTTCAAGGAAGGAGCTTCAAAATTGAGCCAGTGAGGAAAAGCTCTACTGAGTTTCCTATCTGCCTCTCTGGAAGGCCTGTGTCATGCTCACTGAGTCACTTTAGAAGATATGAAATCAATAGCTGTGTGACTGCTGTGGTGATAGGATGCACAGACCTCCCTCTCAAGAAAGCATCATTCTCACTAACTCATTGTTTGCAGCTATCGCTCAGGGGACTGGAATACATTTTCCACCACTCTGTTTTTGTAGACCAGAAATCATCTCTAGGTGCAATGCCAAGACTGTCCTAAGAGCATTCTCAAATCTGAGTCTGCCTTGATGACAAGAAGATCATTCTGCTTATTTATGTGATCAAGTACTTGCAGCTAAGTAAACTTTTCTGGCTGAAATGTATTCATTAAGAGATAAGGATTTGAGTCAGCTGAGATGTTTTGCCAACTCCTGTAAATTTCAGCAAATCATTTTGGCTGCATAAAAAGGAATTAGAATCATTATTGTAATAATCAGAATATTTTGGACATTTTCTAAACCTAAGGTTTTCATTATGTGCTGCAACCTTGGTTATAGAACATTGTTAAAACGTCAGAAAGGAAATGTTTCCTTTTTGGTTAAACGGAACTCTGTGTTTAGTCCCATGATATTTCTGCGTTCTGAAACTCCAGCTGAACCAAAAAACCCAGTTGTTTCCTACTGAGCACTGAAAAGTACTCTAGACAGGAGCTACCAGCAATTAGTGGCTTCGAGGTGAAAAAACAACAAAAATCTCCCAAGCAAGTAATGCAATACTACCAATACTGTACTGTGCTTTCTCTCTAGTTGGTATGCCACAGCCAAGAATAATGTTAGGAGGTGCCACGAACAGCATACTGCCTGAAAGCCATGTGCTAGCGACAGTGGTCTAAACCAGAAAATGGTCTGTGGACTTGTAGTGTTCCCTAAGCCACTTCTAAGAGGTTTGTAAAACCCAATTAGGAAAGCAAGCCCCATGTTAGTTGGCTTAAGATACTTAGGCAGGATCTGCACCTCTATATTTAGGGGTTGTAAATCAAAAGAAGTTGGAGATTGCTGGCCAGAGCTATCTGTTAGATTTAGATAGATGTCAATCACTTTGATATTTAAGCCAAGAAAGTTTAGCCTTATTTCGTGTTCGAAATGTTTCTTGTGGAAAGAAAATATTCCATGTGAGTGAAACAGAGCCCACTACACTGAACTCTGCCAGAGCTTCTTTATACATTCATACATGCACATTTCATCCCTCTAGCAATTGAACATTTTCTTTCCTCTACCATCAACACTGCTCATCACTGTTATAACTAATTTCACTATTATACTGGATAAAGTTGATCCTTTCTTCAAGTTGCTTTGGTTTTATTTTCCTATGTAGTGAGGTATTAAGAATATCATAACCAAGACAAGACAACAAGATTTCATGTATTGGTTGTACCGCTGTGCACCACATTAGAAGTACACCACAGTCACTGAAACACCACTCTTTATAGCAGTGCAACACAGACTGATTTTCCTACATGTGAGGCATCTGAATTTGAGTCCATATTCTGGCCTATAGGAAATCTTTCAGAATGAACTGAGGAGGAGGCCTGATGGCAACTACAGAAGTACCAAGAGAAAGCAAAATCCTCCAATGCACTTTAGAATGTTGTGTCACTAGAGATGAAGGGGCCATTTTGAGTCCACGTTAAAAAAAGAAAAAAAAAAAAAGTGAGGCATACTTACTTAACCTTCAAAAAGGTTGATCTGGTCCTGGTAGGAGGACTAGAAAAGGTAGAGTCTTCTGTTCTTCTGATCCAATTCACTAGACTGTGTAAGTATGTGTTCAAAATTAAAAAGTCAGTGATTACTGTTTTATGGAAGTAAAAAACATCTCGACAGCAATGAGTAGGCATGATAAAGTAGGTCAAACTTCCTCCTGCTGTCTGCAGGCAGTGGCAATTCCTTGGGGTCAGTGGAGAAGGGGAGACCCTTTCTGTGTCAACACTCACAGTCATTTCTGAATTACACTTCAATTACACATTCAGTGCACTTTATATGAAACAGTGGATATTCCACCACAAACCAGATGACATTTGAAAAATGTCATTTGACATGAGTCTCTCTTTTAAGAGCAAGTTACTACATTACTACTTCTGCTAACGGCTGGGAGAAATTCCTACCCATCATATCAGCTCCACCTTCCAGACTCTTAACCATCTGGGTACTTCTTGCAGTGATGTATGCCACTGGGACCTACAGAGCTGCTCCTAAACTGGTGTAAAAATCATCTAAGTACCCCTGGTTTTTAGAGAAAAGTTTTAATTGGCTACAATCAAAAGGATCACAGTCTTTTCTCTTTCCTACTCTAATCATGATATAAATTATTATCCACCTTACCACTGATCAGGTTAAGTAAGCCAAAGAGAAAGGAGTCACCAGGGCTTTGTGCTCATTTTGAGTGCAGGTGCCAGCCTCTGGGCTGCCACAGGGATGCTCTTTCGCCCACCTCCCCTCAGCAAGCCTGTGCAGAGGGGCTCACATCCTGCAGGCAGCTCCTCCCCTCGCATCGTGTTGTTGCAAATATCTTCTCCTTTTCCCCAGGTAGTTCAGCTCAATATCTTGTCACTTCATTCTGCCGCTGCTGCTTTAACCCACAGTGAATTGAGTTTTCCATGTTTGTTGTGCTCTTTCCCCCCTTTTCTTTCTTTTCTTATTTTTAAAAGTAGGATTTGTGGTTCGTTCCTTCACCTTTTCTGCACAGCAGCTGTTAGCAACAGTTTAGCTTTCCTAACTCCATATATCACTTCATTACAAGAGACTTCTTAGGAATCAACCTTAGCACTCTGTATAAAAACACAACCTGGCCTTTGATTTCTGGAAAGCGTTGGGCTATGGGATGTCAGAGGATCACAGCAATGAGCTGCTGTGTGATCTGCAGCTGGCCCTTGCTGGGTGCCTTGAGCAATATTAGCTCTGTTTTCTGATTTCCCGCTTGGACCCACTTTGAGTACTGCAATTCTCAGATGCTGGAACATGTTGCTGGAGTGTAAACATTGTGATATCAAAATCAGCTGCTCCTCCATCTGTAACTAGCACTTAAACATCCCATTCTCAATACGCAGGAAGAAGACACATTAATAGGTTTAAGGGGCATCATTAGTAATGCACTGTTAATAAGATCTTCTTGCCTGTTTCAGCTAGGAGAAGGCAAGAGAGTGCTGCTCTAGTGAAAGCTCCCTTCCCACAGCGACAGCTTTTGCAGGTGTCAGCCCACAAAGTTACCATTTCAGGTCTGGTATTTTTTTCATTAAAACACACCATGCTGAGAATTGATAGGAGAAATGTAAATCAAAGCCACTGTGGCTTCTAGAAGTAACTGTGGAGTAACCACCGCTTGGCACTGACCTCAGATGTTAGTGGTCATGTGTGAACCTTTCCTAGAGCTACCATCACAGGCTTGTGTGCAGTGAGGCAGTGATTTCTTGGACATGGTTAAACTGCGATGCAGCTTGTTCCCAACACTATCAGGTTGCTTTCAGAAATCAATGTGGTCATTAACCCCTTTCTTCCCAGTGCCTTCTCTGAACATGGGGTGTATTGGTCCCCTACTAGCCTAACTTCAAGAGTAAAGTTATAATTATTTAAATTGGTGAAATATCAAGTGTTATTCTGAGGAAAGCCATTAAAGTAGGTAGAAAGATAATACCTGGATGTCAACTTTCTATCCAAAAACAGATTATGAGGAACTGAAAATACCACTCAGGACAATGGACACTCTGTCCATTTTGACAGAAAATAACTTTGAAAAAAAATTAATTTATAAGGAATATTTTAAACTTCATTTTTGGTTTTTGTGTGCTTGGGAAGAAGAGAGATATTTTTCCTTCTCTGATTGAATAAAAGATCATATTAAAACATTATGAGAAGCTCTTACAGTATTTCTGAAATCAGACATTTTAACTTTTCATTTGTACAAAATTTGAAAAACGGTAGAATATAATGCAAGATGTCTTCAGCATTGTAAAGCTTGCTATTTTGTTTATCAGTGTTTTTCTATTTAATAAGACTGAACTCTTAACTGAATTTTAAAACCAAATTTTAACTGAAATGAATAAAACCTTTACTTGAAAGCTTGGGGGGAAAAAAAATATTTGAAAGAACCATTTATCCATGCCTATGCAAACCTTCATTCCATACATACTAAAAAGCAAGAGGTTGCAAATATAGAAACACATGCGCTTGGCTCTAAGCTGACTGAAACCAAAAGTACGAGCAGCTTCTGTGTGCAGAAGACTGTTCATGAGGGATTTCTACAGTACAGAGGCCTGTCCCTATTAGGTTGAGCAGCAAGCATCTGAGCTGCTTATTTGAACAGCAGTAAGGTAAATACAAAAGCAATAAGATATAATACTGTTAGTTTTCCCCTGCTTTCCCCCCTCTCTTATTGAACTGAACTTTTCATTTTCTATTAAGGTCAACTGGGCAGGCTTTTTTGAAACTCCTATATGTTGAAATGTAAATATAATAGAATGAGCAAAAGGGAGATGAAAAGAAATGACTGGTCCTAATGAGTGCAAGTTTGTACTCTGTACTACAGAGCTGACAGGAACATCCCACAGGCAGGGTCAGATACTGAAGGGATGTTTGAAGCTCCACAGACACCAGCCAAGGACTCAAGACTGGATGTTTAGCTTGGTTTCTAGCATGGCAGTGAGCATCAGCACGTTGCCTTTCAGTGACTTTTTGGCAGCTGCCAAGCAGAGACCTGCTTCTGCGCAGAGGTGGTTCCAATGCTTTCCCTCCTCCGTCCATCCCGTGATGCACCACCCGAAAGGCTCAAGTGGAAAAGATATGTGTGGTTGCCCCCTTCCTCCATCAAGCAGCAAGGGGAGAAGGGGAGAAAGGAGGAGAAAAACCATTCAACCCTGTACGTTTCTCTTTCTCCCAGCAGCTGATGGGGAGATGCCGCCAGCCTTCCCATTACAAGTTTACTGAAAAGGTGAGCTCATCTCATTTGATTAGGACTGTCACCATCAGACAGTGTTTGCAATTAGTCCACGCCAACCTTATTCAGGCTTTGGATGCCTTTCAGTGGCGAAAAAGGGAACACTTGAGCTCCATTGAATTGGAGCGTGGCATCTGCTGCACGCTGAGGGGAGAGGTTGAGGGTCAGCGCTTGATTTTGATAAAGCGTGCCAGATTAATTGTCTTCGGTAATCCTGTTTGTCATGGTAGATGTGCAGAGAAGTCTTTGTGGCACAGCCTGACATATGGGCTGGCCGGCTGCTTGCCTATTCAGTCCCTCCCAGCACATGCTCTTTGCAGTTGGCCTAGTTCCCAGCGCCTTGTTTTCCCGGGGAGCCAGCCTCCTGCGCCTATTCAGCTGGCCCCCCGCTCCACAAACAGGCTCCCTAATCTTCAGGCCTGTCTGGGCTATTCAAAGTGATTGCATTATTCAAAGAGATCAAGAAAGAGACCAGGGCGGGAGGGGGAAGCGCAAGAGGGGGAAAGAGAGCGGTGCAATTTGGAAAAGAAATAAGCAGCCACGTACTTCAGGCAAAGCTCTTCAGGAGGCTGATTATAGTCCCTCTCCAAACTGAATCTATCGTGAAATTATACCCTGCCTCCTTTGTAAAATAAATGCTAATAAGAGGTAATTTGGACCCTGCTGGTTATTAACTTCAATGGTGACGCTCTTTTTCCCCTGTTTTTGTTATGAATTCTTGGATTTTTCCTCCTGCTAGGATTCACACTCAACAGCAAAAGAAGAAACAAGAGCATTAAGGAGCCTCTTTAAGTGCCACAGGAGCAGGACAAACATGGCATGACTGAGGATCAGTGAGCATCTAGCTGGGCAGCGTGGTCTGGAGTTACTGGGGGACCAAGAGTGCAGCAGTGTCCTGAGCACAGGCTGGAGGGTGACCCAGCAGACCCTGTCCTGCGGCTGCACAGCCAGCCCACAACAGCTTGCTTCCCCAGGGAGGGGGAGGGAAGGAAGGAAATGGGTCTAAGCTGATGGGAAAAAGAAACAGAAAGAAGTAGAAAGAACGATCTTTTCCTGGGTTTCTTAAGAGCCATTTGATTATGCATTTAACTACATGTCCATAAACATTACTTTACAAGAGCTCTCAGGATACAAAGTCTTTAAGTGTGAAATGGGAACAGCTTTGAAGAAATGTTGATAATTCAGTATGTCAGCCAAGACCTTGATTTTTACGGGCCATAACCTGAGCTATTTCAAATCCCACGTTGACTTGGCTAGAGCCATGTTTTCAGCCACAGAGAACCCTCGAGGCGTATGTACACTAAGACAGCAGTGAAAATAATAACAACAACAACAAAATTTTTTAAACTCCACAAAATTTTTCTCACTTCATTTTGTCTTTTTACTGTTCAGAGGAGCAGCAGAAACAAATAGATGCTGTCAAAAGATATATCCTGTAAGAATATAAATTCCCCTCACATGTACACCAGTTACTCCTCATACCAAAAAACGTGGGGGCAGGAGGCCTGATTTGCATGTGCTGTGTGGTCATCTCTACAGTCATCTGATTGTCGCTTCAATCAGTGTCACATTTCAGCCCATTTTGAAGGGCTAGCCAAACCTCCTCCTGCTGCAGGCCGAAATAAGGACTAAAATTTGGAATAGTATCCTGTAAAGAAACCAGGCCATATAGAAGCCTAACAGTATGCCAAAAACCAGACATAGCTCACAAGGTGACATCACATTTACAGGCTTAGCACTGAAGAACGACAAGGAGGATCTCAGACCAGTTCAAAGATCTTCCTCTGATATTTTATTTTTCTTAAAGCTATCTTACTCCACTTTACCTCTTCACGCCACTACAAGACTAATGTCTTCAGGATCATCTTCAACCCTTGTCCAGAATTTTCTGGGTAATAATTGGCCACATCAGTCCCTGGCTTCTCCTGAGCCCTGGCGCTTCCTCTCCACAAGCTCATCACAGCCATCTGCTGTCATCTGCAAAGGCTCAGCACCACCCACTTTAAATTCAAGGTAACATTAAGGGGGTCAGAATTTTTTTCTGTCATCTTCATCGTGCTTAACACTCAGAAGTTACCTACACTTAGGCCAGCTGTGAAAGTACCATTTTAGTATGGTTTTCATATCTGCCCCAGAGATCAAATTTCAGACTGTTTTAAATATAACATCCATATGCTTATTAAGAGGTAAAATTTGTGGTTTGGAAATTAATGAGGAGGAAGTCTACTGGCAAATCAAACTCTTTTCTCTAACAAAGGCATTGTGTATATTTATTTGACTATTGCCTCTGCTATTCCTGCTGCTGCTGCTCTCACTGAGCTTCATTTTCCCTACTCCCCCACATAATGAAATTGATACTGTAAGTATAATGAAGTAATGTAGAAGAAGCAACATTTATTTGATGACCTCTTCCAGGTGGGCGTGTAGCATGAAACGGTTGTAAAACAGAGTTATCATCCTCTGTTCAGGCAGGCATTTTTCTACTGTTTCTGCTAGATGATTGAGTTTTTGGACTAACTCAAAAAGTTAATTCCTGAGGCTACTCTTCTTCCAGTAGGGACCAGAATAGATAAGTGCTCTAACAAAGCAAACTGGAATTGCCTGGCAAGCCAGGAGCAGGTATCTGTTACAATTACATGAAGCCTTTGAGGCCATTAGGCTGTTGTTGAGTGTGGGCTGAAGGAGAACTGTGACATGCTCAAGCCAGTAATCTCCTCTTTGAATAGAACTTTGTCCTTGTAGGGGAAGAATGGCTGAGTTTATACTTGCAGCAATGTTGGTATGTCTCTCACAGACACACAAATCTTTGCCTTTAAAGAATGTCATTTTTATGGTTAAATGAAAAATGATAATTTTATAAATGGCTATTTGATTGATGAGGGTATCTGTACTGATACAATTTTTTTCCCAAAAGCAAAGCCACAGAGATTCTATTTGTCGAGGCCAAGTCTAATGGCAGGAGGATAAACTTAATAAATATTAATATTTACCTCAAGTATTTTCTAATTCCATGAAAAGCTGAAAGTTTCAGCTATCCTTGGGAAAATGTCCTGGTCTAAGATATATATAAAGACAAAGTGGGAACATGAAAAATGTTTTTCAGAACCCCCAAATAGCTGACAGTATAGCCTCAAAAATTAGTTTTAACACTTCACACTAAGAAAATAATTCAGGAGATAGTTTTTCATGACTGTCATGCCAGTTTTCTTCCATAAAGTTTGAGAAGAATTGGAAAACATTATTTATCAATAAATAATCAAAACCTGAATCACTGCAATTTAGTGTACTTACTCAAAAAAATTTCAACTTTTCAAATTATCCCAGGAGCTTTAAATAGAAGTCATTTAAGGAATACCTTAAAACCTTCTTAAGAAAGATGGAGGAAGCCTCTTTCCTCCAGTATCTTTGTGAGTTGGCCACGGGCAGGTGCCAGCAGCAAACAGTTTTCAGTATCAGCTATGCCTGGTTCACTTATATCTCCCCTTTACCCTTAGAATCATAGAATCATTATGGTTGGAAAGGACCTCCAGGATTATCAAGTCCAACCTTCACCCCAACATCTCCCTAACCACTAGACCATAGCCTCAAGTGCTACATCCACTCATCTTTTAAACATCTCCAGGAATGGTGACTCCACCACCTCCCTGGGCAGCCTGTTCCAGTGCCCAACCACTCTCTCAGTAAAGAATTTCTTCCTAATAAATTTCTACCTTGTTTGAACTCAGCAAGATTTCTCTGGAAGGAAACACCTTCTTGCTTTAGGGAAAAAGATTCTCCTTTTTTTGTACAGGGAGATACTCTTCAAAGATTAAAATAAATTAAAAACTGGAACATTTCAGATTAATTTAGTAAAATCATATAATATATTTTGAATAATGCCTGCCATGCATTTTGATGGAAACCGAGGGCAAAATTCTAAGTTAATGTGTGGCCTTGTACAGCCCATATATAAAAGAGCAGAGAAGAGAGAAGATGAATATATTGGTGCCCTCTGACTTGCAAGTTAAAACCGAACATTCAACATTAACAGATGTGAAGATGCTATTATCAAGTTGTCTTTCACTGGTATTAAACACCTCTTGCAAGAAGATTGTTTGTTTGGAGGAGGTAGCCTCTTGAAATAAAGTTGTTCTCTGTGGGTAAGTCATAACCACTCTCTCCCTGTCCCCAGCAGGACAGAAATTACTATTTCTTAGTAATACTGTGCTCCTTCTGTTACATTATCTCTTGCAAAACTAATTTCTTATTGCTGCACGTAATAAACTAAATTCCTGATCCCTCCTGATTTCTTAGGTGTATTAGTTACTAAAACCACAAAAAACCACTCTAGTTCAACAGAGCTCTAGGTAACGCATGCATATATTTATGCCGCATGCCACAGTCACACCTGTAGCGAATTAAAAACTGTAACACATATGAGGTGGCAGGTCACTAACAAAACCAGTCTTATGTTACTAGAGGTACAGCCGTTATTTTCCAATTTTCTCAGTACATATCTACAATTCCATGACTCCAGAGTCTTTGATAAACCCAAAGGTAGAAACAAGAATTGAAATTAATGAAGTCATTACCTATTACATTGCACCTTTTACTATTTGAAGTGTAGCACTGAAGAAGCAACAAAACAATATTCCAGCTTTATGACAACTACAGTAGTTGTCTCTCATCAATGAAGGTGAGAACTAAGCGTCTTATTCTCCAGTGAAGATACATGTAACCCCCTCTATTAAAAATAGACTATACCTTTTATATCTTCATGAAAGCACCATAAGCTTATATATGAATTATATACATTTTGTACAAGTTTTCACAAGAAGTAATACATTTGGACTGGCCTAATTCTTCATTAGTTTGAATGTATATCCCTTTGAGTAGCCAAGAGATGTGCTGCTATGCTGACTTAGGAGCACTCACCACTACATTCCTACTTTGAAGACTGAGTATGTTTCTGTTTCTTGTTGCCCCACACTTTTAAGTTCTTGTATTGAGTTGGAGCATGAAACAGAGAAAGCTGAAGTAGGACAATCAGGAGAGCAAGAGAAGTTTTCACTAAGCAGGGAACATCCTTTCATTTGTACCACTCACAAGATTATTGAGCTACAGAGGAGAAAATTAATCTCATCACATTGTTTTACATTCTTGTTAATGCCTCCATTTTAAGGTCAGAAGGTCCCAGGTTTCTCACTGAATTTATCAGGAGGGAGACCAAGCTCAGGACTGTAAGGACTCATACCTTTGACAAGTAGCAGAGCTGCTCTGGCTGAGCCTCCTACCTTCTGCTCTACTCCCTGTGACTGGCAGTGGCCCCTGATGAGTAACTTCAGAGAAAGCCTCGGTGTCACAGAACTTGAAAGAAATACATCAGGAAGCTTTACACAATACTCAGGGTAAAGCAAAGAGCCCCAAAATGATGGCATACGGTGAATGTCAGCCTAATGTTCTGGCATGCCTTTCTTTAAATAGCACTGGGACAGAAGCAGGTGTTTGGGGTTGGGATTCACCTCATTTCACTTCAATAATCTAAAAGCAAAGCACCTGAATATATCTCAGTTTCAGAGCACACAGCACACCCAAAAGGAACAACCATCTTATCCAGAGGGCACTTTGTCCTATTCCAAGATGCCTGATCTCAGGATTAACCTCTAGAATAACACTTTCTGTATTAGATACAGGGGGAGGCAAAATGGGAGGTGTAGTTCTGATGGCTAAATTTCAGATCACTAAAGATCTCCCTTAGTGGTGCCAGTGGAAATCTTTTCAGGCAAAAATCTTTAGGATTTTGTCCAACTGTGTTGTAACGTCATGGGAGCATAATGCTTTTTGTACTTTATAGAATGGAACATTATTCCACCTAATAAGGACTTGATATTTTCATGGATGACACAGTTTTTATCATTGGTACTTTAAAATAAAATATCAAAGTAAATTTTCATGCACTGTTATTATTTGCTTAAAAACAAGATTGCTTAGTAGACAAGATTGCTTAATAGACTTAGTATGCTCTGGTTTATTAAGAAAGCTTGCACCATTCAAAGTAGTATTTCAGATAAACTGCCCAGCCATTATAAATTCTGTCAAAGGGAAAGAAGTGAGAATAGAGGGGCCCTGCAAGTCAGAAGGTAACTCTAAGTCCTCTGCGTGGGTAGACTACTGAATCTGCATCACCATAAAGTGTGAAGTACAATTGAGGTGACTGAATCGGTAGATATATGCAATTGAATATTTTTTTTTCCTGATACCCATTCTAGTACTGGAGTAGTCACTACAGTCTTCACAGAGCCAGAAGAGACAATTCTTTATTGCTAAATTATGTTAATGCAAGAAACGAGTGGAATGCATGTAGATTCTGCCCAAGCTAAGAGCTGATCATATATAGAACAAATCCTACCAGTGATAAAGGAATCTGAAAAGATGAAATTATCAGACTTTTCTGGGCAGGTCTCTTTTAGCCCCTAATCCTTTCTATTTCCCCTTCCCCTAGTCCCTCCAAAGGTTCCAACCACTGTTATCATTTCCCATGTTTGCAAATGGATAAGCAAAGAGTCCTGCTTCTCAGAAATCCCTTGCAATCAGCTGGCTCTCTCCATCTCCCCATGCCCCCCCAGCCCACTCCCCCTCCACCATGCACAATGTCCTGGTGACAGGTGGTTGCTGGTTTCTGTAATTCTGGATACAGCTCCAGTCAGACCCAGTGGCCTGTAAAAAAAAACCTAGAGCTTACGAAGAGAAAAAGCTTTGGCTCTGAAAGTGCTGAGACAGGCTGGTACGGGGACTCAGTACAAAAAGCATTCAGCACAAAAAGCCAAACCCAAATGAAAAGAGCTGCTGCCAGGATCATCACGAGGTCCTCTGCTGCACAGATGTCTACTGAACTAAGCTGAAACTGATGAGTCTTTTATAGGGGGCCCCCTCCCCTGTAGATACCCACAGCAAGACTCAGCTGCCTGGCTCAATTATTATTAGTCCAAGGGACACAGTATATGTGATAGACATCTGACACTCAGAGAATAAAGCTCAGATGGGACTGACTGGCAGAATTCATATTTTCTTTTTTTTTTCCCCTTTTTTTTTGTTTTGCTAATCACAGCAAAAAAACCTGATTAGTTAGTGTACAGGAATGGAAAGGATCTGGGTGTGCTATGGTAGCAGTAGAAATAGTGTTTTAACAAGCCACTTGCTTTCAGTATACTCAAGCAGGAATCAACTAACAAAGGTGGCCTCTGCAACTTAGTACATACACAGGTTCTCCATGTTTTACGGCCTCACTTGCAGCATTTTGCCATTCCAGTTAAATAGAAACGGCACAGTTAACTGTGTGTTAATGTGCTCCATCTGTGATCTATGCATGACATTTTACCTGTTTACCATGTTCTGTGTCTGTAAGTTTATTACACAATTTCTTCCCATGCATTATAAGGCTATAAATTATATATCAGTTGTGAGTTTGTGACAGGCTATATCTCAAAAAAAATTCAGCACCTAAAATGGCCCTTTGCTCTCCAGGGCTCAGCTGATGTTTATTTTTCAGTAAGACTGAAGCACACGCTTATTTTAATTGTCTTTATATCAAACATAGGACATACATTTTGTTATGTCAGAGCGCCTGTCAAACACCTGTTAATGTCTCTGAAAGCAGCAGGCACAGAAAGCAAGTGAGGGTGATGGAAACGGGGCACTCAGCACCTTATGAACCTTGGCTACAGACAAGAGAAGCGAGTGAAAGCAAGCTGCCTTTGGTTACTGCAGGTGTTGCAGTTTGCTGAAGAACAACTTTCAAGAAACATTGAACAGGCAAAACATAAAGATCCCATTGTTTATATATCAGAATGGACAGCCTGCGGGGTTTTCACTTTAACCATCTGCCTTCCAACTTTGATATAAAAATTCTGCTCCTTAATAAATGTTTAGTGCATTAGGACACATACCTCCCTGGAAAGAAACCAAACCAAACCAAACTCCTTATACTTCACAAGGATAAATTAGCAAGTGAAAAGCAAGCCTTTCCAAAACCCCTTTTGTATGACTACAATCGTTTAACTTAGAACTGGGAAAGTTGAAGGTCTAGTCACTAATCTACTGACTCCATCACAGAAGAGTGAATTTAATTTAGGAACTGCCGGCTCCAGCACTGCATTCAGTTATAGAAACTTGAAGAAATTTATGTGATAATCCTTCTTATCAGCATATCTGTTCTCTTTTTTGAGCCAAACAGCACATCAACCAAACAAAAGATGTGCTTTACTAGCTAATAGGTTAGCTGGCTATCTTTTTTGGCTGGACTATTCCCTGCTTTATCTTCAGTGGATGATGAGATGTATAAATCAGTGTCTACATGTAGAGGTGGCATGCTGTTTACACAGCAGGCTTATATTATCATAATAATGATATATGGGTAATAAATAAAACTGTAGTGAGGAGCCAAAGATTTGCTCCATTCAAGGAAGCTCTTTTTTCTTAAAGTGTTACCAAGAGTCAGATAGAATATACAGACCTCTCCTACAAAGTGAACCAAAGCACTCAGGCTTGACAAAGCTAAACCTGAAAATGTAAAGCAGTTCTGTGTTGTACTTGAACTGGCCAGGCTGGAAAGTTTAAAGATTGCACATAGCTCTGACATGGCTCCATGTATCTACCTTGCCTCTAATGAAGCTGCATAACCTTGCAAATACCTGCTACCTTTGTGGACAGGAACAAGGAAAGACTTCATGACACTTTGCCCACCCAACAAAGGCCACAGGACTTTACTGGTAAGGCAGCAGGGAAACATGAAGCAGCTGGACAACCAGACTAATGCACATGGGCCTGATCTAAAGTGGAGGGTAGGGCCATTTTTTCACCACCAGTTCTTCAAAGATTGCCTTTAAACCTGGATGGTTCATGATGTTGGTTCCCTCTGGCCTGAGCTCATGTATTAAGGTACACATTGCAAGTGTAGCGATGATGTCCTGTTTTTAGTCTTTAGCTACTTTTTAGTCTGAAACTCCCTAGTTAGCTCATCAAGGAGCTCAATGCAGGCAGCAAACTTGGGCCTCATCTTGGGAACGGCTAATTGTCTCCTGCCTCCAACTCCGTAACTGGTTTTGTTGGATAAAACTTACAGGATCTACCTCAAGAGAACAAAATTGATCTTTTGCAGAGTCTCTTAAGAGCTTTGTACATTAAAAAAAAAAAGTACAAAGGTAAATACTGTGGAATTTAACAGTTCAGCAAATGAAAGAATGTAACTCCATACTTTCTCATACTTTCACAAATATAACGAGGTTTTCGCCCATCTTTTTATTTTTGGCCATTACAATAGAAAGAACTTCAACAAACATGGTGGCTTTCTGATTCAGTGCAGGGATTTTGCTGTTGTTTAGATTTCTCCTGTGCAAACAATGCTTGAAAACATTGGGCCAAATTTATCCCTGGATTAACTCCACTGACGTCAATGTAATTACACTAGGAATTAATTTGCCTCGCTGATATCATTTGCTGGATCCTATATCTACTTCCAAAATGCAATTAGAATCCAATTTCCTCAATCTTTTATTTTGGAGATAGGCAGCTTGAGTTTCTTCACAAAGATACTGGGATAACAAAAAAAGTGACTATTTCCTGTCATTAACATTGGCACCAGCAAAACAGAGAGCAGTCTCAGAGGTTTTGGACTGTTTAAATGGCAGCCACCTGCTTGTTAGCATTTCAGTATAAACCCAGACTGGGAGATCCACAATCTTGGTTTATCACCCTTCATTTTCTTTTTCGTATGTTTTGGTTCCTTCCACTAGGCAAAATACAACAGACCAATTGATTTTACTGTGAATTTACTGTGTGGACCTCTACACTATGAATCTGTTGTGTAGTAACGCCATTACTAGGAGAATATTGACTTTCTGTATGCCATTACAAAGGATTACTAAATCAGACAATATTGAGCAAACGTTTATTGTATTAGGTTTTAACAGTGACTCTATTAGTCAATGAGCCAGCTGTTGCAACACTTGCACCACACTAAGGTACAGGTTAGTTAAATATAAACTTTTTTAAAAGGGTATCATGCTCTATCTAAAAGCTTGTGCATCAAACTCAATAATTTGCTTGTACAGAAAAAAGGTACGGATCTCATTAAGAAATCTACATCATGGTATAAAAAAGAGGGTAGGAGTATTTTAAAGTCATTGTCGAGGAGGCCCATAAAAGCAAGAAATATTTTTCCACCTGTTGAAGCAATTGACAGGTCTGAATGTGCTTTCTTGGTAGAATTTATGCTGAACCACAGCAAAATGCACCTATTATTAATGCTAGGAGAAGCTGGAACTGAGATTTTGCTCACCACTTCATGGCAGCATTTATATTTTTTTGCTAGGGGTGAAAATAGTCAACACAATGAAACCACTCTTCTTCATAAAGGTGCGCTGTATCTCCTTATCTCTGGGTCTCATGCATAAAAGTGTAGCAATCAAAACTGCAAATATTGCAAATGATAGCAAAAAAGTGAATGACAGATGGAAAAGGCAAGAAAAGACAACATGGAGAAGAGGCAACAATTAGAAGAAAAAAGAAGTATTAGCAATAATTCTAGAGTTAGAATAATGCATTAGACATAGCTCACATTGGACTTGCTNTTTATCACCCTTCATTTTCTTTTTTGTATGTTTTGGTTCCCTCCACTAGGCAAAATAGGACTTGCCGGTCTCTGGGAAGACACCGGAATGGATTATAGTCACTTGTCTTCTAAGAGACTGCTTTTGTTATATCCCAGACACTAACATGTTATGTATAGTAGCAAATTTCCTGTGAGCAGAGGGTAGACATGCACAAGGCCACCCTGGTCTGTGATGCCTTGGTTGGACCAGCTGGAGAAGGGGCAGAGCCCCACCAAGAGAGGGGGTGTGTTGGGCCAGCCACAGGAACTCAAGCTGAGGTCGAAGCAGCTCTGCAAGGCACAGCTGTTCTGGAAAAAAATCCCTTGTGGTATAGATTAAAGAAATGCTGATGTGGACGTTAAGGAGAAATGTTTACCCCTGCTTAAAAAGCCCTTGGCATATCTAGGCTTTGTCAGTTTTAGCTGTCCTCTGATTTGCCTTTCAGTTTTATTCTCAAGTCTTTTATACATGGGGCAAGACTTCCTGCTCTAAGAAGCCAAAGACAAGGCATATTCTCAAATCTTTCTCAGATGTGTCTGTATCCTGGCTCAGTATTTCTATAGATAAGGGGAAAAGAAAGCAAAGCACATTGGAGCAATCTAAGTGGATATAATTTTCTTTATACATAATATGCCTATTTTCCAGGCATCAAACCAGATTTCAGATAAATCATCCTACTTCTCTCCTCCTCCAGGTTCTACTCCAGCTGTAAACACGCTTCACATGGGCAAGCATAGCTGGCATCAGGCCTAACCAGATCACAAAACAATTTATATAAGAGTTTGGACCTGAGCAGAATCATGGAGGGAACTCTACTTAATCATCACAGAGGCAAGAACTGAAACAAAATTTCCTGGCCTGCAGTTTTTGGAGGTTACTCTAGGTCTCTGGCTAAAAGTTAGTCATTAATTTGTTGAATGCATGGCTAGTGTACCAGGGAGAGCTCTCTGGATAACCAGTTTCAGCGTGGGGGAGATTTTTCAGTGCCACTTTTTGGAGTATAAGCTCAAAACAATGCTAGAAAAGTAATAGAGAGGCAGATCTGCTTTCTCTGGCAAATAGGTGCTTAACCTATGAACAGCTCCCTGGGAATTAGACCTCCACCGCACTATGGTGAGAAAAATAGCCTCTATGAGCAGAAAGTTATTACCTTCTCCCTGTCTCCTCCTCCCCTCTTTGTTCTCTTTTTAAGCAGCTTATAAAACAAAGAGGGAGACTTTTGGAGTCATCTCAAGCTCCTGCAGAGTTTCCACGGACACTGGCTGCCTAAATATCTTTCTGTGTCTTAAGGGAGAAAAAGTATCTCCTGGACTATTTCAAGGGGTTAATTCCTTTGAATGAAAACCCTGCAGAGCCTCACAGCAAAGACTCCTGAAGCATGCTAGGAAGGTAACAAAATCGACAACTTCTTTACTTGTCTCAATAAGCAGGAGCAAACTGCTTGACTGGAAGAGAGAAAGATCCATGAAGCAACCAGGGAAATCCCAAAAACATTAATACATAAATTGATTATGGTTTTGGTTTGTTTAGTGGCTTGGGTTTTGATTGTGGGTTTTTTTTGTTTTGTTATACCCTGTAAATACGCTGTGCAAAGCAGATACGTACTTTTCCACAGTGCCTCATCTTAGGGCAGATTTTGACCAGTTTACTGTTATTATACATTGCATGAATAGCAATGGTTGTAAGGGTGGCAACTAAATTAAGAACTGTGTAGACAAAATCAATATACTTCCTTGACTGAGATATATCCCAGTCTATGCTTCTACACGTTAGTACTACATTTGGTCAGTGATGTACCACCATTATTACTCACTACTAATGATTTGTAAAGCCCTATTGCTCAGAGGTGTGTAAATTGAGGTAGCTTTTGAACAAGCACATTAGAATTTGGCAACTATTGCCAGTAATTACTCTGCCTCCAAATTGGATGCATGGATGTGTTCCACTTTAACTACATTTGACATATGTTGAGTGCTTTGGGGATACTGGCGATAGGAAGATTGGCACAAGGTTAGGGTCATTGCTTAAGGGCACCTCTAGTGCATGTTATTTCTTTGATCACATATTTATGCTTTGAGAGAACATAAAGGAGTCTATTCTTCACTTGATATATATCTCTAAGTGTCACTGATGCTGGAGGACTCAGATTACTAGTTACAGCTTTGCACCACAGTCCTTTTTGTGTATTAATTAGCTTGAGCATCACATAAGGGACACTTAAAAAGTACAGTCTATATTACAACCAAACTCCTGACTCCTCCTGTGAGAGCCCTGCCTTCTGTCAACATTTTGCCTGAGGATGAACTGAAGGACTTTCTCCCTCCACCCCCTACAGAGCCTCTATCACCTCCACTTCACGATTCAAAACCAACCCAGACTCTTGATAACATGAGATGGAAAGTCAGGCAAGGCAGACTCATAAAGAGTTTGTATTAACATTTTGACTCAATTTAGGTTTTTACAATGATAAATGCCCCAAGATAGGTTCCTAAAGTACTACATCAGGAAAAAACACCAGAGTTGTAAGCAGAAAACTGCACACAAGTCTCATAATTTGCTTTACAGACTTTACCTTATTTGTTAAGTAAGCAGGAAATCATGTTATTAATTCAAACAGAAAGGCAAGATTTCTTCCCAGAACCATGGGCTGTGGAAGGCTATTCATACAGAGTCATCGTGTGTGGGACTCCCAGATCAATGCACATTTTCACCCTCCACCACACCCAGACAGACATTTTCCTGATGACTTCTCTACTGTGTATATATCTTGACTTCTGAAGGCTTTCAAGATCAGTGATAAATGCACAAATGTCATATTTACAAATATAACAATCACATCAAGTATCATAAGAGCGTTAAATTTATGTGTCTGGCCTCTGGGTTCATTTCATCCCTTTTCACTCCCGTTTGCCCTCTTGGTGCTATTTCCTGGCCCAGCTTAATTAGAGGACAGATTCATTCCTGTGTGTGTCCTAGGGGCCCTAAAGAAGTCAGCTGTCAAACTCCCATCATGCAGCTGCCTGGCTGCAGTATCTGATGGCCACTTGTCAGCTGCTTCACCCAGTCAAACCCAGACAAAGGCCCCTTTGATGGGCTGCCTTTCTCCAATCAATCTACACCTTCTCCTCTTGGACTTCAACATCTGCTTCGGTGTAATTTGATTTTATATTCAGTGCAGCCTGACCCTACTGATAAATTAAATCTATCTGAACCTGATATCCTCATGCCACCACGGGGTAAATGACTTGCTGTTTAATTTTGGCTTTTGCCAGACGTGACATGGTATCAATACTGACTTTTTGTGTGTGTGTGTTTGGGTCATTACTTGAATAATTTAGGCTCCAGATCACAATTAGGCAGGAGGGGGAAGGAAAAGAGAGCCTTTTAAGAAGTATGCACAAAAAAAAAGTGAATCAGAACAATTCTTTCTAGGATTTTAGCACTACTTTCCATAATCGTCATTTTTCCTGGTAATCATCTTTTATTACTGTGCCTTCCAGGAGTATTTGCCACACACACGAAAAAAATCAGCCTTAAAAGAAAAAGGCAAGAAATATTAATCTATAAAATCTCTGATATCTAAAATAACTACCCACTAATGACTGTTCTCAGCATAGCTTGAAATGGAAGATTCTTCTCATGCACACACAATTTCTTCTTGTAAACAAATAAAAACCACACACACACACAACAAATGACAAAATTCCTGGAACTCTGTATAACTTACTTGATAAAAACCTTGGCAATGGTTCAAAACTAAAATAAATACAATACTTTAGCCCCTCAACACAGCAGTCTAACTTTTTAGACACTCCAGCACTTTTCCCTCAAACTATTGACATTTTACAGAGTTAGTAACTTTTTTTTCTTTCAAAGCAGCCTGAAAACACATACCTGCCTCCTTCACCAAAGCCTTGTTGATCCCACCTTCTTCTCTTTATCTGCTTCCTCCTCTTCTTTTCCTAGGCCAGGAGGACCTCCTGCAATCATGATCCTGCTCAGAGCAAGGGGAAGCTACTCCAGGCCAGTGGGAATGACAGTTTCTAAATAAATACATGCACAGAGAGCACTCTAAGATTCCTTTGATGGAGAAGAAAAGTGTTTCTTCTCTTTTCACAGTTTTCAGCTAGGTGGGCTTTCAGAAAAGGACCTTACTATTCAGGAGCCTTCCACTAGTTTTTAGTTTGTCCCAAGGAAGGTAGGAGTGGGCAGAGCAGAGACCCTTGGAGTGTGCCTGAGTGGTGAGACTGCTGAGAGGAAGGCATTCAGAGTTGCAAGCCCTGGTGTGGTAGGACTGTCTTGGGCCATGGCATGACTGTTTCCCAACACAGTGAGCAACCACTCCAGGGGCAGTAGGGCTGCAGACTGTCAGTGCTTCTCTCAGCTGCCTTTTACCAGCGTTGCATTGCCATCAGGCTGCTATTTGAAGACACTTGGTGCATACTGAGCTCTCCTGAGATGGGAGTTGTGGGAAGAATGAACTTAAATTCTCAGCAAGCTGTCTGGCAACAAAACAAACCAAAGAAAAAAAGTCGGGGAGGGAAAAAATTCTTCATGCTACATATGGACTGAGAACATCTGAGAGTAGGCACCAATTCATCACTACACAACCAGCAGAGATCCCCAGTCGTAAATAATATCGCTCAGCATCTCCTGTTATAAAACCCTTTTCTCCAGCAACTAACAAATATTGTAAAACATCCCTCAAGTGGGATAAAATTTTCCATGTGGTGTTATCTGGTCTGAGGTGTCTCTTCTCACCTCAACTTACTCACTCAAGCTGGAAACAACTTATCTGTTTATCTTCTGCTGCTTATACCCTAAGCAACTAGGGAATCCTGGCTCTGCTGTCACATGAGGACATCCTGCCGAGTCACTTGTCCATGTTGAATCTCTTCATTTTCTTGAAATTAGAGCATATCCTTCTGACGGTGCACTTTGCAAGGGTAGTTTACAGGAGATTTCTCAGTCTTGCACTCTCTACATGTGCCTGTGGTCTGTTTGCAGACACGGTCCCTGGGGCAGCTCTATCCACTGTCAAGTCTCTGGTCTGCTGCCTGACTCAGGCGTCAGAGCACCTGGGGAGTCCTTCTAAAGTGATGGCAGAGCTGTGGTTTTAAACTTCACTCTAAACCTAACAGTTTAGTTTGGATTGATTTTTATTTTTCACTTGGATAGCTGAAATGTAAACTTTTATCCACTTTAACTGAAGAGAAAATGTCAAAGTAATGGTGTATTTATGAAGAATAACATCTTTATTTGTGTTTAAGATCTAATTACTCAGAGACTTTTCTCAGATGTTGTGTGCTAGCTCTGCAGCGCCTTGAGAGTGGTTTGAAATTGTAGTTGATTTTCAAGGAAGAAAAGACTCTAGACTACAATCTGTTCCAATCACCAATGTTGCTCAGGCCTTTGTAAAGGATAAAAGACCGAAAAACAGAAAGCAAGAAGTGACCACTATCATGATTACTCTATTTCAAGAAATGCCAGAAGACCTATTTAAAAGAGGACAGCAAAGTGCCAAAGCATACACTTATTATTATTTGAATTTTGTATAGTTCTTCCTTACAGGGGTGTAAAGTGGAATGAAGTGTACAGATGCACTAGTTTAGAAGAAAATGCTGTGATTCTTTTTCCAGTGTGCTGAGTTTTGTCTACATTCCCTGCACTCTAAGAATCTCTAAAATTTTCTGATAGTGTAGAGGGCAAAGCCAGGTCCCTGTTTGCCAAGGAGAGTGGCCAAAGAACACCACACCTGCGGGAAATCAACTACATTCGTTGAGAGGACATGGGTATATTCCCACCCACAAATCTTCACACAACTCATGAACTTCCTTAAACCAAAGGAGCTACTCAACTTTGACTGCATCCCAACAAAATGACCGTAGGAGATGATACTAAATGTCTGTGGTTCCATGTTGGTCTCATTTGTGCCTGCTGAGCCGTATTATGGAAACACAGTAGTTTTGGTCCAAGATTAGAGTAGTTTCCTAGGATTGTGCCCATGGAAGGGCTGTCTCACAGTGCAGCCAGCCAAGGGGTCTGTGTCCTTAGCATAGTGGAAGATGTTTCCTCTGTCACTGTAAAAGCTGTTTTCATTAGAGGTTATAATCACTATGGTTGTGTGTTTTTTTTGGTTCAGAACAGGAAGAAAACTCAGCAGACCAGCATAAGATAGCCTGCATTTGGGAATGATTTGCTCTGTCTTTCCATTCAAACATCATCTTTGCTGTGACCCAATGCAATATCCTAGCAAGTCTAGAGAGTAACACGCTGCTCCTGAGAAACTCTGCACCTCCCAGATTTGTCCAGAATGAGGACAAAAATAAGCAGCCAACAGGTAGTAGTACATCTGCTCACTCGGAGTAGTGCAAAGGCACAAAGTGCATGTTGAAAGGGCAGTGCAGCAGTGCCACTTCCAGCAGCAGTTACAGAGAAACTGTTAGAAACACCACAAAACTATCCTATACCATAATTTCTTTGATGCAACCTAATTGATTTGATGTTTTGTGAGGAACAGTAGCTCTTACTTACAATATTCAGTTTAAATATGCATATATATGTATATATATATATAAACTATAATTGAATAAAAATATTTTTATAAAATTATTATTAAAAATATTAAAAACATTGATATTATTTCAGTGAAAACACTGAAGGAGAGAAAATGCTTCATTTTGGGTGTAAATATCATTTCTGTAAAGCTCCTGTTATTAAATAAGTTCTGACAGCTGTCAGTACTGACAGCCAGTGGCACTTCCAAAGTTGGCTTTCTAAATCTATAGGAGCTTTTAAAATGGATGTGTCCTCTTCCAGCTGTTGTAGTTAGGAGGATGAAGTTACAGCTTATATGAATCTTCAGCTCTCAGTTCTGCCATTTAATTTGCATGTCCTGGAGGGATTGTAATGTGGCAAAATTGCCTAGAAAACAAATGAACTAACAACTTCTGTCTATTGGTACATACCCTGAAAGTTCACTGACTTCATGGGAGGTAATTTCAAGTTGACTTCCATTCTTCCATTTAAAAGAAGGAAAACCTTTATAAAAACTCATATTCTTGCCCAGAATTCCATTATTAAGATGAATCATAGAATGGTTTGGTTTGGAAGGGACCTTAAAGGTCATCTAGTTCCAACCCCCCTGCCATGGCAGGGACACCTCCCACTAAACCAGGTTGCTCAAAGCCCCATCCAAACTGGTCTTGAACACCTCCAGGGATGGAGCATCCCCAGCTTGCCTGGGCAACCTGTTCCAGAGTCTCACCACCCTCATAGTGAAGAACTTCTTCCTAATTTCTAATCTAAATCTACCTTCTTTTTTGAACCCATTACCCCTCATCCTATCACTACGCCTGGAAGGCCCCAGTAAGGTCTTCCCAGAGCCTTCTCTTCTCCAGGCTGAACAACACCAACTCTCTCAACCTGTCCTCGTAGGGAAGATGCTCCTGCCCCCGATCATCTTTGTGGCCTACTTCTAGACCCACTCAAGCAGGTTCATGTCCCTCTTATGCTGGAGAGCCCAGAGCTGAATGCAGTACTCCAGGTGGGGCCTCACCAGAGCCAAATAGACAGGGAGAATCACCTCCCTCATCTTGCTGGCCACACTTCTTTTGATCCAGTGTAGGATGTGATTGGCTTTCTGGGCTGCTAGAGTACATTGGCAGCTCATATTCCATTTTTCACCCACCAATACTCCCAAGTCCTTCTCCACAAGGCTGCTCTCAATCCACGTATCACCCATCCTGTATCCATGTTTGGGATTGTCCCAACCAAGATGCAGGACCTTACACTTGGCCTTGCTGAACTTCAAGAGGCTCACATAGGCTCACTGCTCAAGCATGTCAGGGTCCCTCTGGATGGCATCCCTTCCCTCCAGCATGTTGATCTCACCACACCACTTGGTGTCATTGGAAAATTTGCCGAGGGTGCACTCAATCCCACTGTCCATATTGCCAAAGATGCTAAACAGAGCCAGTCCCAATACCAACCCCTGAGGAATGTCACTCATCACTGGCCTCCGCTTGGACATTGGGCCATTGACTGCAGTTCTTTGAGTGTGACCATCCAACCCATTCCTTATCCATTGCACGGTCCTCCCACCAAATCCATGCCTCTCCATTTTAGAGACAAGGATGTTGTGCAGAACAGTATCAAATGCTTTGCCCAAGTCCAGGTAGATGTTAGCCACTCTTCCCTTATCCACCAACACTGTAACCTTGTCATAGGACACCAGATTTCTCAAGCAAAATTTGCCCTTAGTGAAGCCATGTTGGCTGTCACCAATTACCTTCTTGTTTTCCATGCCTTAGCATAGTTTCCAGGAGGATATGCTCCATGATCTTGCCAGGCAAAAACTGAGACTGACCAGACAGTAGTTCCCCAGGTCTTCCTTTTTCCCTTTCTAAAAATGGGGGTTATCTTTCCCTTTTTCAAGTCCCTAGGGGCCTTGCCAGTCTGCCATGACTTTTCAAATATAATGGATAGTGGTTTAGCAACTTCATCTGCCAGTTCCCTCAGGACCCTCAGATATATCTCAACAGGTTCCATAGACTTGTGCATGTTCCGGGTCCTTAAAGAGTCTTGAACCTGATCTTCTCTTACAGTGGATAGTACTTAATTGTGAACACAGCACATAGATCTCAAGGTTAAGTGTTATCTCTGCACAGGAAAAGCTACTTTTGCACAGTATTCAGTCCCAAGATGGCTTTGTTTTCTGCAGTGTGGTATCTAGAAGGTACTGTTCTCATACTGAAAGAAAAAGTAGAGATGTCCGTGGAAAATGCTTTACTTCTCTTCTAAGAAGGGGAAAAAAATCTGTATCCAAAAACCATCCAACCAGAACTACTTTAATAAGTCAGTGGCTGAGTGTTCACAGCTTAAAAGGAAATCAATGATAATCTAGCTTTTGAAAATCTGCCCTTACTTAGTAGAGCATAGTTAAATTGCATCAAAACCTTACCTAACCCAGTCATCCTTATATATATGGCCATATCCATGGAACTAAGCAAATAGTTAAAAATGTAATTATGACTCTTTTTAATAAAGATGTTTATCTGCCCTTAGTGTAAAGAGTAGTTTATTTCATACCTGCTGATAATTATCTATATACTCAGATACTATACAGAGAACATGCCTAAACTCAACTAAAAGTTGTCTCCTTGACATAATAGTTCATAATACTTCTTTTGCATCAAGAAGGGGAAAAAAAATCTGCTAATTNCTTGAACACCTCCAGGGATGGAGCATCCCCAACTTGCCTGGGCAACCTGTTCCAGAGTCTCACCACCCTCATAGTGAAGAACTTCTTCCTAATTTCTAATCTAAATCTACCTTCTTCTTTTTTGAACCCATTACCCCTCATCCTATCACTACGCCTGGAAGGCCCCAGTAAGGTCTTCCCAGAGCCTTCTCTTCTCCAGGCTGAACAACACCAACTCTCTCAACCTGTCCTCGTAGGGAAGATGCTCCTGCCCCCGATCATCTTTGTGGCCTACTTCTAGACCCACTCAAGCAGGTTCATGTCCCTCTTATGCTGGAGAGCCCAGAGCTGAATGCAGTACTCCAGGTGGGGCCTCACCAGAGCCAAATAGGCAGGGAGAATCACCTCCCTCATCTTGCTGGCCACACTTCTTTTGATCCAGTGTAGGATGTGATTGGCTTTCTGGGCTGCTAGAGTACATTGGCAGCTCATATTCCATTTTTCACCCACCAATACTCCCAAGTCCTTC
>VZZY01021154.1:15389-38207 GCA_013400335.1 Eurystomus gularis | reverse complement strand
ACCACACAGCTTGGCGTCATCCATAGACTGAGGATACACTTAATCCCACTGTCCTTATCACTGACAAACATGTTAAATAGCACTGGTCCCAGTACCGATCCCTGAGGAACACAATCTGAATAATCTGCAGAAAAATATATTATATACTATAATATCTAATAGGCAGTTTAAAGTTAGAAGAGCAGGATAGAAAATTTCCTAAAGCTACATGGAGCCCATATCTGAGGTTAACTATGGTTAATGAAAAAGGCAACTTCAGAGAATTAAAAAATTTATAGATCTTGGCATCTGAAAATTCTCCAAATTTCCCCCCAAAAATACAGCAGAAGGTTAGGAGAAAAAACTTTCTTTCCCCACCTACCCAGAAACTATCCACTTAAAACTGCCAAGAAACCTAAGAAGTTTCTTGATTTTGCTGGAGTTCCTTTTCCTCTACACACAGCTTCTTCTTCAGTTGCCCCAGTGAGACTCTTAAGATTTCTTTTCACTCAATCCTCCCCTGACAGAACAGACACTAAAACTCAGTCTTCTTCCCCTTAGACAAATAAAAAAAATACCTCTTTCTTTGAATGGTTGAGGAAGAGGAGCAAAGTTTTTTTAAAAAGAGTAAAATATAAAATATCTAAAAAATAAAAATAATTAAAATAACGTATGTATAACCCCTTCAATCATCAATGCCACAGACACACTTACCTGTATTTTTGCTTGATTTTTATGGCTGACTGCATTAATAATAGCACTTGGGATTCACTGAAATGCTGTGTAGTGGTGAAAGCAGAGCTATTTACTAGAAGGCTATCAGTATATTTAAAAGATTATGGTTACTACTTTTAAATAAATTGTTTTCTGAAACTCCCATTCTCCCCTTCCCCCAGATTTTAAAATAAATAAACAAGTAAATCCTGTATCTCAATTTTATACTGTCACACACAGGACTATCAAGAGGATGAGACAGAACAGAGGATGACTATAGTGAAAATTTTACAGGTGTTAAGAAATGAGAGTCTATCATTCCAGTTCATTTAAGCTCCATTTATGCTCAAAGTACTTACCAAGAAACTAAAAGTGAACAAGCCCTGCAGGGCCTATTCAAAAGCATTAACAATAAACCAGCCCCCACTGCGTCACTTAAAAGTTACAAGTTCTAATTTCATGTGGGAGTTATGGGGAAAGTTTGTCTCTACTATGATTATATGAGACTGATTTTATCCCCTTCTTCATACAAAGTCTCAATTTTTTTTCAAACATAATTGGCACACACCATGGATATGTCTCTAATCTGCACAATTATCTACCTACACTGCTTTTCAATTAAAGGTTCACAGTGCACATTGCGATAGCATATTCCTGAAAGGCCACAGTCTCTGTATGCAGGCTAAGAGTTTTGCTATCAGAAAAAGGGTATGCACTGATTTTTACCTGAAATTTCACCTTTGGTGTAGCTCAGCGTGTACAAGAAATATGAAAGGAGCAATCCTCAGTCTCTTTCACTGACAAATATTTAATAGAACAGCAGTAGCTGCAAGTGTTGGTGGCCTTGGCTCTGAATTGAAATGTCAGTAGTAGCACTATAATGCAGTGTCTCTCTGTTCACACACTTCAGAGAGTGAGATCTTAGTGCTATCCTTATAACAAGACACTTTAACATTTCTCAGTGCACACATGGACACAGCAAAGAAAGAAATGGCACAAAAATGTCTGAATTATTGCAGAGGTTTTGTGATATATTATTAGCTACATTTTCAAAGGTCAAAACGTTATGCATACTGAACATGGAATTACAGACTGTAAAGTCCTACATGTTAACCAAATTAAAACATTTTTAATAATACATACTTTTTCCCTCCACAGATGAAGCCTGTATTCTACAAAGTCAGTTATTATATTTTGGAGGAAAAAGATAATGAATTCCACTTAATTTTTTTTCAGAAAAATAATGTCAATAAATTTTTGTAAGTCTAGCAAAAATAAGTTATTCCAAACAAGAAGACATTATTGTAGTGTCATCTTGCTTTTTTCGTGTGTCTTCAACTTGAAGACAAGTAACATTTTTCTCTATGTCATCCAGCTCAATAGTTATTTTCTGTTGATTTCTCTTGCCTAAACAGACCAAGAAAGCAGGGTCTTACCTGCAATCTGGCACATCAGAGTCCAGTCTGTGAACAGACTCCATATGAATCCACAGAGAAGAGTGTCTGGGATCCCAACAATTTAGAATTTGGGTAATAACAGAGATGCAATCACTGTCTCCTGTGCTCTTGCCTCTGTTTCTACAACTGATCTCTATGATAATTTGCGTGCCTAATCCACTCTTGTGTATATGCAACTATCAACTTCCTAGTTTCTGCTTTTCATTAAAAATATCATTGTGTAATTTCATTGTTTCACCACACACTCATGTACTTTGTCTTACTTCAGTTTCTGTTATCTAATCCATCATACTTTTTCATTTTTCATCTGAGCTTTAATATTTACATACATTTTATTTAACATTAATATAATGGCTTGATGTCAGAGTGGAAACCAGTGACAAGTGGCAGTCCTCAGGGGTCAGTTTTGGGATCAATGTTGTTTAACATCTTTCTTGGTGATGTGGACAGTGGGATTAAGTGCACCATGAGCAAATTCACTGATGACACCAAACTGTGTGAAGCAGTTGACACGCTGGAGGGAAGAGATGCCATCCAGAGAGACCTTGACAGGCTGGAGAGTTGGGCCTGTGCGAACATCATAAAGTTCAACAAGGTGAAGTGCAGGTCCTGCTCCTGGGTCAGGGCAATCCCAAGCACAAATACAGGCTGGGCAAAGAGTGGATTGAGAGCAGCTCTGTGGAGAGGGACTTGGGGGTGTTGGTGCATGAAAAACTGAATAAGAGCCAGCAATGTGTGCTCACGGCCTAGAAAGATGAGTGCATCCTGGGCTGCATCAAAAGAAGTGTGACTGGCAGGTTGAGGGACGTGATTCTCCCCCTCTTCTCTGCTCTCATGAGACCCCACCAGGAATCCTGTGTTCAGCTCTGGGACCTTCAGCATAAGAAGGACATGATCTGTTGGAGTGAGCCCAGAGGAGGTCCACAAGAAGATCAGTGGGCTGGAGCACTTCTATGAATACAGGCTGAGAGAGCTGGGATTGTTCAGCCTGAACAGGAGAAGGCTTCAGGAAGAGCTTATAGCAGTACCTGTAGCAGGATTTTCCAGTACCTGAAGGAAGCCTACAGGAAAGATGGAGGGGGACTTTTTACAAGGGCATGTGGTGATAGGACAAGGGGTAATGGCTTTAAACTCTAAAAGGGTAGATTTAGATTAGATGTAAGGAAGAAATTTCCTTACTGTGAGGGTTGTGAGTTACTGGAATAGGTTGCCCAGAGAGATTTTGGATGCCTCATCCCTGGCAGCATTCAAGATCATGTTGGATGGGGCTTTGAGCAACGTGGTCTTGTGGAAGGCATCCCTACCCATGGCAAGGGGCTTGGAAGTAGATGATATTTAAGGTCCCTTTTAACTTAAACCATTGTACGATTCTCTGATTTCTTCTGCTTCACGTCACCAGTAAAAACCTCTTCCTCTTCCTTTCTGGGCAATTGCTATCAAAATCATGTTTCCTCTTAAATATGTCCATTGTATTATTTAATAAACTGCCTATCCATGTGTTAACTCTACCTGGTCTTTTAGACCTCAAACAGCTGTAGGCAGTCTGGGATGTTGATACTGCACTACTCATGTACAGACTGGACTACTTTGTGACTAAAAGTTTTAGACTCCTACTGTCTCATCTCTACTTGGCTTATTTGTCTTGAAGATATGAATTAACTCTGACATGGCTACTCTTCTACCCACTTCTTTGTTCAGCTGTGTTATACAATTTAATAACTAGCTTTATTTTCTCTGCTCACTTCCTCACCTTCTCTGATAAAATTTTCCATTATATTCTCCGGCCTATACATATAATGTGGACTTTCTTCAGAAGAAGTTCATGAAGTAGTCTAGAAAATTTTACTTTCTCATTATAACCCCTTCACCTATTACTAATGTCAATGCTTCTCATTTGCCTATTTAAAGAGGTTTTATTTTGTCAGCTGCATTCAAAATGTCAATATTTTGTTAAACAAAGGGCAGATGCTTTGTATATTCTTCCATTTTGGTAACTCCAAATGTATTAATTTAATACCACTCTGTGGCCCAGAGAATAGACATAGATTATGTAGATAAATTTGCATAGTTATCATGTCATCTTCTGCAGGTTTTTTTGTCCAATTGTCACATATCAGCATGCAATGAAGGAAGAGTGCTATAAGTTCCTCCTTGTAGAGACCTTAGAAAAGTAGATTTTAAACCTTATAGGTAATTCTTGCTGTTAGCTCCTTAAAACTAGCATAAAATAATAAAAAGCAATACAAAGCCTATTCTTTGGCCCAGATGAACAGTGATTATGTACAAGGTTAGATTCCATTCTGTGATGTCAACATCTAAGTGCTTGGAGGTTGACTATACACAACCTATGTATTCATCACAGTCAAAGGATATTTGGGGATCTATTCATTTCTTAAATATAGGCACATAGTGTAATTTGACATACTTGGCCATCAACCTAATTTCTTTTTCATGTCTAATATGTGGAACTGGACCACAATATCCAGGCTCAATGGCTTAATGGATTCCAAAGACTCCAGATTCAGGTTACCTATTTTAAGTATGGAAGACTAACTCTTCAAACTGCTGCACTCATCTGGTAATATTTTCTCAGGATCCACAAAAAAACCCAAACCTCTAGGAAAAGGGGGAATGGGTAAGGAAAGCAGGGTATGATAGGTAGGACAGCAGAAGTATGGCATGTCTATATCCTTCTGGAGAGCCAGCAGGGCCTAGGCAGTATACCATAGGGCATCTCAAATGACACATTTAGGTAACTAAGTCCCACCCTGTTGATCTTCATTGACTGTAACAGGATGGCATGGGTTGACCACACCCAGCAGCTTGCTCAATCTGCCTGTCCCCAATGGAATGGCAAAGAGAATTGAAAGAGCAAAAGCAAGAAAAATTAGTGGGTTGAGATAAAGAAATTTTAGTAAGTGAAAGAAAAAAACCCAACAGGTGATAAAATGGCAATTATTCCTCCCCAGAAAACAAGTGATACTCCCCTCCCACCAAAAGACTGATACTCAGCTGATTTCTGAGAAACTGCTAACTTGGAAAGACTACCTCCCTACACTTTTATTGTTGACCATCATGTCATAAGGTATTGGATATCTCTTTGGCCAGTTGGGGTCAGCTGTCCCAGCTGTGTCCCCTCCCAACTTCTTCCTCACTCCTAGCCTAGTCACTCAGGAGCAGCATGAGAAACAGAGAAAGCCTTGGAGCTGTGCAGGCCCTGTTTGGCAATAGTTAAAACATCAATATGTTGCCAACACTAGTGTAGTCACAAACATAAAACACAGCACCCTATGGGCTTCTATGAAGAAAATGAGCTCCATCTCAGTCAGACCTAGTACACAGAAGCTCAGATAAAGCTTGGTATCTAAAATCTGAGGTTAAACCTCACCCACATAATGTTTTTTTTGTGGTTTTTGTTTGTTTGTTTGTTTTGTTTTGTTTTTTCCCTAGCCTTTACCAAGTAAGAAATTTTACTAATTTTTGGTACAGGAAAATGAACTGTGGACCTTTTCAGAAAAAAAAGATTTGGTAGTGTGTACTCTGTCAGAAGGCAAGATTTATCTCTAAAGCCTTTCCAGTCCATATCAAATGCAGTGTACATAAAATATGTGTTTTACTGGTGTTTTCACCAGATAAATTTTTTCACATGGGAAAAGGAGAGAGATAAATGAATGCTGAGCTGTCTTAGCAGTGATGTCTCCTGATCAATTTAAAACATCCATATAAGCAGAGGTAAAATGATAAGATTAAAAGGAATGAGTAAGTCAGCCAAATGAGCTGGGGAAGAGAGAAAGAGAGGAAAGCTGCGTCTACCACACATACCATCAATTTCTGATGATTACACCATAAGAATAATAATTATAATTATATTTTAAAAGATAAATAAATTCTTTTAATTCCAGGTCATTGTCAAAGCGTGGCTATGGCAGTCAGAATTGCATAATTGTTCCAGTTGCAAACAGGAATGAGATAAGTGGGAGAAAAAGACATTCTCTGGGGAGAAACATACTGTTATCAGACAACTTCAGATCCTTCTGTGCCTTTTTTTGTACTTTAAGAACACTGAATTTTATGCCAGAGGTAAGATTATGGTTAGATTGACAAATGGTACCAAAGTAATCTATTCTCCTGACAAAAAATGATTGCAATAAGAAAAGAGAAAACCACAACCTTTATTTGTCCTTGTGACTATAATAGCTTGAGTACCATATTCAAAAAGAAGCCTTGTAAAAAGACCTGTTATAAAGACCATAATGAGAATGAAAAATGTTAAGGAGTCAACCAATTTGTCTAGCAACCTTTATATCCTTGTCTCATGGTGCTTTTCTTTTACTCTGGACATGGGATTTTCATGACACTACTCCAAGTTTTCTTCTTTTTTGTCTGGTTAAAGATGAGAGACAAGAGCTTGTTGAGCAAATGTGTGCTGCTCCATTTCAAGGGTGGATGTGAGAAAAAAAAACAACACACATTTCACAGAGCCATTAATCAACATTTAGTTTGAGACATTCTAGAAGATTTAAAACTGAGCAAGAATAGTAAAGTGAAGAGGGGCCCAAAGTGGGAAGGGAAAGTCATTATTTATATAGCTGGGTGAAATTTATATAACCGAGTGAACATATTTATTGGTTTCTTTCATCTCCAGAAGACCTTGCATGTTACTTATCTTTGATGTGACTTGTCTTAGATAACTTTAGCTGTCTAAAAAGTAAGACGTTGTGTTAGCATTTGCCTTATGTTCCTTCTAGATTCAGTGGGAAGAGTAGATGTTTCCAGCTGAAGGAGACTATTCCTAACTTATTAAGGTCTCAATAAAATTCTCTCTGTCTGTAGTATATGGCTACCTATATAATTCACACAATTAGTGCTTTCAGAATGTAGCATCAGAATCACATTTCTGTCCCTTTTGTGTGCTTTTCACATTTGTTTCCTTGGAGAGCACTTTCTCAACTTCCAGGAATTATTTTAAATTAAGAAACTCTTTATTCTTTATTTGTAAATGTCATGGCTTTGTGTCTTAATTTCCCTGTGAAGGTGGCAGTGTGATTCTGGCTCACCATCTATCTCACAGCTTAGTTTTGTGACAAAGGTCTCTGATGTGCGTCTATAGCAAATGTGATTAATGATCACTTGGCAAAACTATCTGGGTTGGTGAACTTCAGTTTTTTTCAATATGTCACTTTTAAATATGATAAATATATACTCAATAAACAATATAACTAGGTTTAATGGTGTATTTTCAAGGTGTATGTACATATTTCAGTGTTCTCACTGCTCCATAGAGAACTGTTAAGGTATAAACATTCTTATTTCAAGTTAAAAGTACATGATAAAAAATAAACATGCAATTTACAGGAGAAGTTGTCCCAAAAGCAATGTAGATACTCAAAGGTATATAAACATTGCAATGAAGAGGCTTGGGTCATGAAAGTACAGCTTTTGCTATCTTTTGACATGTCTCAAGAAATAAATGGTGATTGTAAATTTTTAAGACTGGTATAAAAGTATTGTGACAAGTTGAGAAATTGGAAATCAAAAGGAATCAGACAGCATTCTTCTAAGTATCTGCGATATAATACCATTTGCAACTAAATAGAGTATTTTTGAAAATAAAAGTCCCTGCTTCTTAGCAAGGATTTTATAGCCAGATTTTAACAGAAAGATGCCATCTTCAAGTTTTCACCTGATGAAGTTGGCAAAAGTTATACTTTTTAATCATCACCGGAACTCTAAAGAAAACATGTATTGATGGGTATGAATAATTTTAACATTCACATTTTTTTGCAGAATATAGTCTGTGTATCCATTTTGACTCCCACTTGACATGTGGTGGCCCAAATACTCTTGCTATCTACATACAGATTTTAGATACTGACCCTTATCCAGGCCTGTATCATCTTGTTTGGAATTAATAATGAATATATTTAGCTGCTGAAGAATTAGCAACCTTCTTTAAACCTATATTTTGGCTTTTTTTCATTTATAGAAAGACAAAGAAACACCTCCAGATGGTGATTCTTCCCATCTGAAAAGAAACGGCTAAATACTTGGGAGGAATCCTATGGCTACATAGCAAGCCTATATGACTGTGAAAAGAATGAAATAAAGAAAGGAATTCTACCCACTGACATCCAAGTGTAAGTGTGCAGCATATCTCAAAGAAGAACATGTTGAAATACCTGAGCAGCACAATATAGGATTTGTGCCCAAATTTAATCATCTGTTCTAAACTAGCCATGAAGGTTTGCTCTGTAGGAAAAGCAACTAATACTTTTGGTGGCTCACTTCTAAGGTGGTGCTTCATTATGTGAAAATATTAAAACCAGTTATGGTCTCCAAGTAATTTTGAAATATAGGTATACAAAATCATACTGGTATGGACTTCTAACAAGTACGAATAGTAAAATGTTCTTAGCATGGATCAATTTCTTCTTCCCCAAGTTGGTAACAAACTATGCTTTTCTACTTTGGCTTCAAGGAAAGGTAAGCAGCATCAGTATTCCAAAGAATTTACATTGATTAATACCTACACTGATGCTACTTTTCAGTTACTTAAGGAATATTAAATTAGTTCCACTTTATTATAATTTTTAAATAGAACAGGTAAAAATGAACAAGTCATGTCATTTTCTAGGGTAAAATAGGTCTAGGTTCAGAGATAGGTGGAGGCATGTAAGTACTAAATTTTACACACACTCACGCTCAATATTCAACTCCCACTTTAGTATTATCTTGAACTGGGACCTGAATATTAAAAGGCTGCCAATGTTAATATCTTCTGTACTAGATTTCTGAAGACAAAGATTGTAATTAAAACATCTGCCATCACCACTCAGTCTCCAAGAAATTTGAAGTAACTTTCTTCTGATTCTTCAGGGCACAGTTTCAATTAAAAAAAAATAAACCCCCCCCCAAAACCTAAAAAAAACCCCAACTCTGCTCAATAAATTAACATAACAAAGAATGACTTCCTTTTTAACTATAATTAGGTAATCTAATTTCTTCAAATAGTCAGCTGAGTGTAATGCAAAAGGAAATCTCAAAATGGTATACTTTTATATAATCTAGGTTCTTCATTCGTGGAAAATCATTCTAGTTAATGAAAAATTTACTATCTATTTATAATTCCAGGCAGTAAAACAAAACATCAAGAGTAAAAAAATTAGATTAAATGCTCTATGTGTAATCATTATACTTAAGCAAATGTCGAGACAAGATGGAAGGGTATGAATTCAATTTGTGCGTAGGCTATGGAGAACCAGTATGTCCAAGAGAAACATAGCTAGGCCAAAAAAATTCTGTGGAAGCTTATGTAGTGTGCCATCCACCTAGAAGCTAGACCACATAGCAATGTAAAGAGTGACAACGTTCATAACATTAATAAAAGTTAATTTTTCATGCTAGTTTTCCTGATTTGATCCACTCTGCACATAGGAATCTGGGAAAATCACTTTCATGTAAAGGTCAAGTTCTAAAGATTTTACCTAGCCTACTAAAGCCCCTGCATTACTTGCAATATAAAAGATCCAGATTTGGCCCAGTGTTTCTGAACACTGGAAACTGAATTGTAACTGTTATGCACTGAGACAGGGTTATCAGTAAGCACTGGAGAACTGGATCAATTTCTTCAGCACAGTAAAGCATTTTTTTAACTCAGTGACAATGAAGTTTTCAAATCATCTGATAATCTGATTATCTCTGTACAAAACCAGATAAAATTGGGTGGGTTGTTTTTCAGTTTCCATTTTCATAGTTGCTTTTCATGAAATCTCAGAAATGTCATTTAAAGTCTGATGAAATATGATATGAAATTAAGGAACAAAAGGCTTTGGCTGGATTTTGATATATGTAAATATTTCATTATAATAATTTCATTGTTTTGTGCAATCTTATAATCTCATTTTCATGGCAATATTTCAGGTCACCAGATATCCCCAGTTTGTGTTGAATACACTGCAGTAATGAAATATTAGTCTACTTAGGGCGTATGTATGAAAAATATTGTTAAAGGAAAATTTGAGATCTAAGAGAAGGAAATAACTGCAATGAATATGTGCAGCACTTGAGCACTTACAAAATTAATTGTTCATAACTAAAGCAGCTATGTTGTGTCAATATCAAATAAACATCAACAGCACTCCTAAAGAAATGGCTGTAAATTAAGATCTATGGATTAATGTGTATCCATGGAGCTTCAGTGTCAGAAAAGTGCCCAGCTTATCACACAGTAGAGCTAACAGAGAAGCAAGCTTTTCCTTGCATCAGACAATAGAAAACAAGGACAATCACATGAAAAAACTTCTGTCTACAAACAGAAACAAAGTTTAGTCTGAGAAGGCAAATCTTAAGCAAATCTCATAGCAGCAGAGAAACCCAAAGTGCTCATTTTCCTATGGCAGAGAATTTCATGTGATCTACTGAACTGCATCATCAGTTAGCAATTTCCTGTCTTCTATGGCTCCTGGAATGAAGAGGCAGACGTATTGATCAAAATGTTAGTAAAGCATCAATTGGCAAGAGATGGTATTTCAACACTGCCCTTTTCATGAGGTAGAGGGGGAGATGGGAAGAGAAAGAAGTTTCCTACCAGACCATCAATTTACTGAAATAAACAAATATCTTTTCCTTCACTCCTTAAGGCATAAACCAAAAAGTAGAGTTTACAAAAATATTCATTGCTTTTTATATGTAAAATCTTACAGGAGATACATAACAGAGAAGAAACTTTAAACAGTATTTTGTATGATTTTGCTGTAGCACAGTTTTAAAGATAAAAATGACATGTGATTAAACAGTGGGAAAAATGTAATGCTACTTTTTCCATTGTTCTGACTTCAGAGCCAGAAGCCAAGTACAAAAGGTAACCCAGCCTTCTGATAATGTCGGACTCTGCAGCCCTAGAAACACAAAATGCAGTCTTCTCATTGCTAGCAGCCTTAAGACTTCCTGGGGTTTGTGTGGGATATTCTTGTTCTTCTTGGAGAACCAGAGATTACTATGGTTCAGCTTCTTTTAGCTTTAATTTAGCTTTGTAAAATATGTGGTCAACATTTTTTGTTACAATAATTTTGGTATATTTCTGTGACTAACCAATTGTAAAAAAGAGTATTTCTTCTGTGTAATTATCACAAACTGCAAGAGTATTGAGTTACAGGATCCTACCTACTATGACATCTTTTTCACTTCTTGCATAGCATCTTGTGGTGTTGAGGACAGATAATAAGATAATTTTTCTAGCCTGTTTTGAATGGACTATTGTTGAGATACTTCTGAGAGGGACTTCTGAACATATTGTGGGTACTTTAAATGTTTGCTGAGAACAAAGCAATATTAACTCCCAGTTGTTTGTTAAGACAACACAAATGCAACAAGCACTAAATAGAAAAAAAACCTGATAATACAGACAACAAAGAAATCATTCTCTGTAGGTATTTTAATTTTCAATGCATTAAATACCTGCTCTTTGTTAGGTACTTTATCAAAACTAATGAACTCAGCTCTGTTTGTATAAACTTCTGGTGATAAGCTCCCCAAAAACAAGAGAGACAATTCAGAGACCAATTCATCCTGTCCTAAGATTTCTTCATTTTTCTCATTGTTTATACAGGTAGGCTACACAAATTGTTGAGACTGGGTTCTTATTCTTGGGATTATTAGTTAAGCATTATATCCGTAATAAGGAGCATTCAGCATTCAGCTTCCCCCTTCATTGATGACAGGTATTTCAGTGTGATTTTGAGTACCACTGTGAACATTTTATTTGAGCATTTAAAAAAAAAATGAACCAACAAATAGCTTTTGCAAAGCTGGCCAACTGTTGATTTTATTATTTGTATCACAGTATCAGCTATGTCCTTCTCTCTGTAGACAGAGGGCAGAATATAGACTCTAGCCCAGAGATCTTTTAGTACTTTTTATTAGTATATTGCTAGACACAGACATTGAGTTTGCAGAAATGCTTCTTTTTTAGAATGTTGTTGTTTTTTTTTTTTCACAGAACTCCTAATGCTCTGATGCTGTGCTGTAAGCACTAGAATTTCTGGGAGGAAACGTGACATGAAACTCATTTTTGTATATATTATGTCAATAAATTCACACTTGAGTAAAAATGTGGCCGAGTTGCAGAGTTTAAATCAGAATTTTGAGAATCTTGATCTTCCCCATGTTGAAAAGGTTCTGATATAATCTTTCAAGGCAGTCTCGTCTCTGTCCTTAATAACAGTATGATCGATCTGGAAGCATTAAGAAAGCTGATATTGCTTGGCATGAAAGAGTGAAAACATAAAAGCAGCAGAGCTAGTCAGAATCTATTAATCTGTCAATCATCTGCTAGGAAATACACAGTCAAATTCAGAGTATTACTACAGTGAAATTATACAGAAATAAGGCACAAAGTTGTGTCTATAAACTTAAGATATAGAAGAAAGATTACTTAATGCTCAAATAATTTGCTATCCCATAAATGTTCATAAAATCATCAACTATCAAATTTAGGAATTTTCCAATTCTGATTGAAGTGCTGGGGCCTCAGTTGTGGACCCCAAGTTGGAGCTGACCTGTGAATGATCACAACCTAGCAGAATGTTTTGTTTTTATTATTGGCTTCATGTTCCAGAGGCAGAACCTGGCACACCTTTGTCTCTGTGGCTCTGCCTTCACCCAGGTGGTCATAACTGGGGTGGTGGGTGAGGCCAGAATTATATTAACCAAGAGTCGATCAGTCAGAGGAGCTTCTTGTTTGATGTGGCTTCTGTTGGGGTTGGTTGCATCTTGCTGAGCTCTCTTAGTGGTGTTCTTCCACGTGAAGGGGCCACTGAGACAGCCATCTCTGTCTGTTGTGTCCAGCAGGTGATGCTGGCACCACAGTGGGCAGTGGAAGAGCTGGGCCTACAGGAACCTGTGGCAGAACTGTCTGAAAGAAGACTTGTGAGGGGATGTTGCAGAATTCAGCATTGGCCTGTGTGTTAGGCAATTGATGGCAACATAAAATGATGATGGCTGAATCAGCACAACAATGATTTATAATTTCTATGTGCAAGCAGCATTTCTACATATGTAGCTTTTTTATTCTTTCTGCAATACTTCATATAGCTGTAATATAAATGGTATTTAATTTGTTCAACAAAAGCATAATATGAGTTTTTAACAGAAAATATAAGACAACATAAGATGGAAGCTTATTAACAGAAATTAATTATAAATATGAGAAATACATTAACAAAAGAAATGGGGAAGATTTACTCCACAGAAGAAAAATATGTGCATTTCACTTTTTATTATTGAATAGCGTTCCTGAAGAGACTTCAAAAACAAGGAAATACTATAAGGCAATATTCCTCTCATTACTTCCACCCACTAAGCTCAAATTGTGTGGTGCTTTTAAAAAAAAAAAAAAATTATATTTTTTATAGATTTGCATAAGCAAAGGCTTAATTTTATAAAACTAGATAGGTAACAGTTTTAAAAAGTCAATACATTCTTGGATTAATTTTGTATAAGGATGGATTCATATCAGAACTTTTCACCAGTACAAAAAAAGGAAAGACTGACTTAAACATACGTGCTACATTATTAAGAAAATACTAAAAAGTTAGAGATTATAAATACTATATTCTATTAAATTTCATTCTCTTTTTCCCCCCCTGATGTTTTTAATTTTATCAAGGTGGTTATTTACTTGGTTTAGAAAAACAATTAACAGTAATAATTTGCAAAAAATACATAACTTTCAGATGCTTGATAAGCCTTTCCTCATTTACCAACATATTTTAAAAATTATTAAAAATCACAGATTACCAAAGGAGAGCATTTTGAAGAAGACTGTGTTTTTTAAAAGTCATATATAAAATACATGTGGAATCAAAATGCACTGGTGTTACAATATAATACTATTACTCATTGGGGTTCCAACGCTTTCCCAAGAGATAAGAAAATAATTTGGCAGGTTTTCATTTTATTACCTCACCTGTATATTCCTCATTTCATTCTATTTCTTTTCTCTTTTTTATTATGCAGTAGAAAAAAGTAATCCTCTTTGTATTATATGTCCAGAACATTTACAGATGCATTCAGAACACTTTTTACAGTACCTTAAGGATTATACAGTGTTTTATTTCTGCTATTTTAAAAAAAAATCTTTCAATATCTGGCAGATATTCTGCTGATCATATTCAAACAAGATGAATAAAAATATTCCCTCTGTTGCAATGACTTACAAGTTTTATTGCCTAACTCAATAAACTCAGAATATATCCTGTTTGTTATTGGACATTGGTGAGCTGTATGATATGAAGGGTTTTCTCCTAGCTAGTTTTATATTATCCAGTCTAGAGACGAGAAAAGTTCTGTTTTACCATCCTGGTGATTTCTACTTTATTTAAACTAAACAGTGTACTTGGAAAATTTGGAGACCTACTTTTAAAGACTAACAGTTACCTGCAAGAGTAAGAAGTAAAATGGAAAACAGGGGTGACATAGTAGAAATGTTTTTTCTTTTTTTTTTTTAATATATCACTCTACAGTGGGTTCTAAACCTAATCACAGAATACCAATTTGATTCCAAATTTAGCCCCCCTTAAAAATCTGCTTAGAAAGTAATATTTAATGCTAACTCAATATGCTAAGTCAGTTCACAAAATGATGTATTCTTCACCTTTATACATTTTTTTACAGGAATTCTGTTCACTAGGCGTATGTATTAAGGCAATTAACGTATTCAGCATTACCTATTAAATACTTGCTAGTATTCCTGAGAAGTACACCTCAACAATAATCTGGCAGTTATATAAGTGCCTGGAAATCTGGATGTCTGTACTTCCATTCCTGATTATATCAAGTCTCCAAAGTTGATTTACTGGGATTTTTGTCCACTGAACAATGGTAAAAAAAAAAAACAATCAAAAACAAACAAACAAACAAAAACAAACAAACAAACAAAACCCCCAAAGTTTAATAAATTAAACTCCCTACTTTCCTAATTTAAAGAGAGCAATCAAGTCAGTAAGAATTATACTCAGCTAAGCCCCATCTTGCCCATCTTGATCCCATGCAAAATTGGGAGAAGGGAGAGTTTGGAGCAGTGACTTGACAGAAAATCATGAACTACAACAAGGCACAACAGCTGCATGTACCAGTATATTCTTGGGGCTGACCAGCTGGAAAGTAGCTTTGAAAAAAAAAGAACCCAGGGCTTCTGGTGGATACTGAGTTGAATGTGAGCCAGGAATGTGTCCTTACCACAAAGAAGGTTAACAGTGTTTAAGACTCCATTAGGAGGAGTGTTGCCAGCAGGCTAAAGGAGGAGATCCTTCCCCTCCGCTCAGCACTGGTGAGGTCGCATCTGAAATGCTGGTCCCAGTTCTGGGCTCCCCAGTACAAGAGAGGCATGTACATATTGGAAAGACTGTAGCGAAGAGCCCTGGTGATGATGAAGGGACTGGAATATCTCTCTTATGAGAAAAGGCTGAGAGACATGAGATTGTTCAGCAAAGAGAAGTGGAGGCTGGGGGGGATCTTATCAGTACGTACATATATATGAGGGGAGGGTGTAAAGAAGAGGTACCCCATGACAGGACCAGAGGTGATGAGCACAAACTGAAATGCAGGAAGTTCCCTCTGAACATCAGTGTTGTGCTGATTCAGCCAGCATCATTTTATGCTGCCATCAGTTGCCTGATCACAGAGGCCAACACTGAATTCAGCAACATCCCCCCACAAGTCTTCTTTCAGACAGTCCTGCCATAGCTTCCTGTGGGCCCAGCTCCTCCGCTGCCCACTGTGGTGCCAGCATTGCCTGCTGGACACAACAGACAGAGATGGCTCCCTCAGTGGCCCTTTCTAGTAGTAGAAAATTTCTATTAATTTATTTCCCTCTACACAGTTGATCTTGTTACACCCAAACCTATTTCAGTCCATCAAGATTTCAATAAAGGTGTTTGTGTCTAGAAAATACAGTGTTTATATCATAAAATGCATTTCAAAGTTTTCCTTTCATTCAGTTCTGTCCACTTTTACAATTAGATTTTGTCAGAAACTGGATAATCTTCCTTCCCCTTTAGGTTAAGGGTTAGCAGAAAAGTTCTGACTTCTAGTATATCTCCATTAGACTGCAGTTTTTCCTTCTCATTCTCTCACTGTAAGATAAAAGATGAGATGATGATATCATAGATACCTAAAGGATAGATTACCTTTAGCTTTTTCTTTTTTTCAAAGACTATATATCTCTTTTTATTAAAAAAAAAAAAAAAAGTATCTCACTTTTCTTTCTAGTGGATAACTAAATTGCACATAATATACTCTTGGTTCATAAAAAGATAACTTTCTAGGAACAAGTAACTATAACAAATACTTGATATGTGTTCAATCTCCTAGGCATTCCTATTGTTATCTCATTCCCATTTTCCTCTTTATTCACAAAAATCAGAGGAGAGATGCATTCTATTATTGGTAAGAGACACATGACCTTAGCACTCCATTAAATCCTCATCAGTGTCACAAGCTTGTTCATTCCACTGAAAGACAACACATGACTTTGCAATTTTTCCTCTGTGTGCAATAAGAGGGAATTTGTCTCACAGAAAATGCTTCTGCTAAATCTCAACAGAAACTCCCAGAACTAACTCTAACAAATTTACAAAAGAATAGTAGACAAAAACATCACTTTCTGAATCAGCTTTTTGCCTTCTCATTGTTCTATTCCCTTAAACAATGACTAGTGGTATCGCATCTCAGTACGAAACTCTAGCAGAAAAAAACCCACATTCACCTGTGCACTGTTGATCATCTCAGTGATCTTTCTTCTAGTTCTTTGGGTGGCCCTGCAGACCTGAGGAAAATGTAGTTTTTGAAGAGGCTGAGCAGAGCAGATTACAAAGTATTCTTCCATAGGCACTGAACAGTAATACGTGTACCAACATTTTTTGGTTTACTGAACAGTAGTGCCCATAATGGCTGACCACAGAGAATGGTATGGTTTAGTAAACTTCTGTTAACAAAAAAAACCCATGGCAAAAGCCTGAAAAGACTTGAAAAAAGCCTCTGGACTAGGTCTGGCAGTGGTGATATACTCCATGCTGGCAGCAGTGATATGCTTCATGCTGGCAGCAAGGATGCCTACCTGGGAGGGATTCCTCAGGGACTGGCAGAGGTCTTGTTTCCAGTTCCAGAAAGGAGGGGGGCACTCCCAAAGACTGGGTTGCGCTTACTCTTACGCTTAGTCCTAAGAATATAGGAGTTGAGCAATTTCATGACCTGTGTAAAAGGGCTCATCAGGACACTTTTAAGTGGAGCACTAAGTTAATTAAGCACTATATTAGTGGTCAAATGCAATGTGCGTGATGACTGCTTAGACTTGAGGAGAGTTTTCAGGATTGTTTCTACTGGTGGTGCCTAAAGAAGGAGAGTAAAGAACCAAGAGATCTGCTGCAAGACTAAAGATGAGGAAGGAAGATAGAAAATAAACCAGCAGTTTTCCACTCTTCTTTTTCTTACTGCGTTTAGGATTACAAACCAAAGATTGCTGCAAAGCTTTCCATCATCTTTGTAGCTATATCCAGCCTGTGATGTCCCTCAGGTACTTAACAGTAAAAGAGGATAAATTCTTTTCAAAAGAAGAAATGTTCCTTTTACTTCTACAGTTTCAGAGTATTAAAAAAAAGTATTTTCAATTCCATTCAAAAATTATAATATTAAAAACCAAAATGTGCAGGTGATGGGCTTTTCTTAACCTTAAAGATTTGAAATATTCAAAAGACCCTAAGGTTACCATAATAGAAAAGGAATAAAATAGCCAAGGTAATTCTTCAGAGTGATGCTTTCTTCATAAAATAGTTTACATGTTTCCTTAGGCATTTTACTTTGGCAGGTAGGACAAGCTGTACCAGTGAAGTAAGAAGTGCGATTTTGCAAACTATCTCTAATCGTAAAGCTTAGAAAATGACTCATTGCCTGTCTCTTTGCATAGAAGCAATTACTATTTTTACCTTGCTAACTTTCTCTTTCTGTGCTTGATAATGTATCACATGTATTTACCCCTTCTGGAGTTCAGCTTAAGATGTACTGCATTCTTTAGCCTAGTATTATGCTGAAGTGTACTGGATGTTAATGAGCGCTGTTATCATCATTCATCCAGACAGAGATGATAATTATTGCAATGCCTAAATCTTTGCACTATGCTTTTATCTTTTTATTTTTCATTAACATTATCCAAAAGTGTCAAAAGGGGATCATGGTCCTAAATTCATGGCTGTGAACTATTTTAGAGGTTTATAGACTGATCTTTTCTTTAACATTTTCTTTAACGTATTTTAAATTATATATAATGCACAAACAAAGGAATAGTGGTGAAAACATTAGATGTTGTCAGGCACAGCTAAGAGTCCTGATTACTAGCTGCAGAAATATGTTGCCCCATTAAACTTTCCCCAGGATTCTGTGAATCTAAAATTATTGGATGCAAAGAGTCTTCGCTGCAACAGGAAATAGGCAGCTCTCACCCACTTTACCCTACAATATAGCAGAAGCTGACGATTCAGTCCTGATTTAGGCTAAGGAGAGCTAAAACTCAGGTCTCCACTCTTGAAAAAATGCCCTAGCCACAAAGTTACTACACAGCATTTTGGCAGTGTCAGGACCATATGGCTACCTTTTCAACAAAAAAGAACAGAGTCAGAAATTGTAATGGCTATGCCTTTTATAGAACAGCTGTCTGAATATAGGAGTGAGTTTCACATACTTGCAGTTGCCTGTTCAGAGGCTAAATCCAAGTGAGCCACCATTTCAGAAATATCCCTCTCTTCTATCCTTGGTGCATTCATTTCTGTACCATGAGGGTTGCAGCGCCACTCCTTGCTTCTCCATTTTCCCTGTTTTGTTTAATATGTTGAACTTAACATAAGGTTGCAACTTCATTTTACATTTTTCACAATTGATCCAGACACCAGCATCTTACATGGATTTCAACATTGTAAAGGGAAGAGAATCAGAAGGAGCAGAAAAGGAATTAAAGTTCTTATGAAACCGTTGTAGACATGAGAGCTCAGATATTAAAAAGGGGTAAATGGGACTTCAGTGTAGTAAAGAATTAAGGCATACATACAAAAATCGTTTTGATCACTGCCCAACTTTAGAAACAAGTTTGAGACTCTTCCTTCCAACAGATAATTATCATAATTATTTTGAAGAGATAATGGTATCTGACTAAAGAAGTGTACTGTGTGCTTCACTGCTCCTTTGCTCAAACCATGAACAGCGCAGACCTCATAGCCTACTTAACAACTACTCTGGCTTGAAGTTTGCTAGTAATACTCAAAGGAAAAAAGTTAGGAATAGAGTTTAATAAAAAGACAGACTGTGGTAAATAGGCCCAGATCTTGGCCAGAAAAGAGTATCAATCAGCAGGTTTTTTACATGCACCTAGCCACCTCTCCTTCCATATTTTTTGTCCTCATTCTACCTTGACCTCTCCTTCACTTTGCCTTTGTTTTTTCATCTAAGCATCCCATAATAAGTTTTCTTCAGTCCAACAGGCCCCTTCAAATATCTGGGATAAGTTTGCCTTTTCACATGAGACCCATTGTATTCCCTTTTTACCAGTTACAAAGTTATGGTTGAACCTCCTCAAGGCTTTGGGTGACTTCTGCAAAGGCCCATCAGGTAGTGATCTGAAAGCCCTGGTCTTTTCTAGTGTCTCTGTTATCTCCTGGTTCTTAGAGCTTGTGTATCTGGCTGCTTAATTACTTATGACTTCTGTACTGGTTGCGCATCTTGAGTAGTTAGTCACAAGCTAGTCCTTACAAACGAGGTATCCTTACATTGCACATGAGCTTACACTCTGAGGCTGCAGATCTCTCTGTCCCCTTGCTGAGGCTGGATCATTACTGAACTCACACCACAGGGCAGTGTTTAAAGAAAAATCCAATTTAAATAAAAGCAAGCAAAGAGAATTAGTGAAGTTCTGGAGCCTGAGTTTGGGCCCCAAGTTGGAGCTGACCTGTGGATGAGTCACAGCCTAGCAGAATGTTTTGTTTTTCTTATTGGCTTCGTGTTCCAGAGGCAGAGCCTGGTCCACCTGTGACTCTGCCCTCACCCAGGTGGTCATGGCTGGGGTGGTGGCTGAGGACAGGATTATATTAGCCAGGAGCCAATGAGTTGGAGGAGCTTCCTGTTGGGTGTGGCTTCTATTGGGATTGGTTGCATCTTGCTGAGCTCTCAGTGGTGTCCTTCCATGTGAAGGGGCACTTGAGGAGCCATCTCTGTCTGTTGTGTCCAGCAGGTGATGCTGGCACCCCAGTGGGCAGTGGAGGAGCTGGGCCCACAGGAAGCTATGGCAGGACTGTCTGTGAAAGAAGACTTCCAAAGGATGTTGCTGGATTCAGTGTTGGGCTATGTGATCAGGCAACTGATGGCAGCATAAAATGATGCTGGCTGATTCAGCACAACTGTTAGTGAAATAAGCAACACTCTCCACAGGTCCAAATTCCACACAACATGGAAAACAAACCACTGAAGGGTCCCTAGAAGTAAGCCCCAATGACTTTTAAAATATCTAAGTAGTTTACAATTTTGAAAAGAAAAAAAAAACCTGCTTTGGCAATGATCATTTAGCTAACAAACCTATATAACACATTACAAATAAACTTTTCCATCTCATTAATAAAGGCAACTTTTCCTTCACATATATATATTTTTATTTGGTTATTTGGTTTTAGTGTGTGAGTATTGGATTTGTGTAGAATTCTAGCAGCAGTGGAAATCAAATACTATTCTTTCACTTAACTTTTGGAGGGTTGGAAGGTTTCTGTGGCTTCTAAAAGGAAGAAGCTGGAGTCAAAGACCTGGGATATCTCCCTGTAATTAAATGTATATATAAATACTCCTGCACATATATATGCAAATATCCTGATGTAAAAGCACCTAGCTGAACACAGAAGTGCAGAATTGACTCTTGGAAGTCCTCTGTTACTATCAAGCTGAAAAAGGCAAATATTGGTTTTTTTCCCACATCTCATCTCGTTTATGAGATGCCAAAAGCATAACACACAACAGGAATATTTCTACAGCAGGGCATGTGTAGGAGCAGAGAAAGAGAGAGTACCACTTAACAGTACTTCATTAAATTACTTCTCCCATAAAGTAAGGCGCTGAGAAAAAATATATAGGACTGAACAGAAAAAAAATGAACATGAAAATGTGCAGAAGACTCTATACTGTATACTAGTGAAAACAAATCCTAAGAAATTTTAGAATCAACCCTATTAAGAAGAATAGTAAATGACCAGAAAAGGGAGGCATGGTCTATTGTAGCTATGTCTATAAATATCTGTGGTCCTTAGACACAGGGGCATGAGCTGGCTTGTGTCCAAACTACTCAGAGCTAGCCCCTGCAACTAGCCTCACCTACAGAGAGTCAGCTGAAGCTGTTCAAAATAACATCATAAAGCTAAGAATTAAGCAATGAAACAATCAATGATTACAGCCTCCTGAGATTTTGGGGGGTTTTGTTAGTTCAGATGAGTCTAAAATGCTAATCTAAAAAAAAAGGTGGTGTAGGAAATGAAAATGCTTTTTAAAGCAATCACACCATGAAATTTACCCTTTCTATCACACTCTGAAATTTAAATATCCTATTTTAAAATGAAGAAGAGAAATAAAAAAAGGGCATCACAAAAGACACAAATAGAATACTATAAGCTCCAGATATAGTTTTTTACAATGTGGTGTAGAACTTCAAAAATATAACCTATTTTTAAATATGTTTACCCTGTGGAAAGTGCCATTTGTTTTTAGCAAAGATGCAGTAGCCCCACCTAGTATTTTCACTGAAGTTGCAAATGAGGAGATATCATTTGCCACAATAAGAATTCATTATTAAAGCTTATATATATATATAGTTAAAATTCAACAGTTCAGTTTCTTTTAATAAAATAGGAAGTTTTCCAAACAAAATTGTCAAGAAGCAATTAGGTTTTTTCAAGATGTGACCCATATTTTAAGCCATTAGAATTTACTAGCTCTTACTATCATTGTTTAAGTAATTCAATTGCTTCAAGTAGCAAATATGTAACAAAACATAGATGTTGACTGATAGTAAAGTTGACAACCAGTCTATGACTTCTACCTGCAATATCAATTTTTATGTCTAATAAATAATTTCTAAGGCTATGCAAACTGTTAAACATTACTAAAAAGTAGTACAGAGATTATATTTAATTCTCAAAAATCACAGAATCACAGAATCAGTATGGTTGGAAAGGACCTCCAGGGCCATCAAGTCCAACCTTTCTCCTAGCATCTCTCTAACCACTACAGCATATCCTCAAGCACTGCATCTATTCGTTCTTTAAACACCTCAAGGGACGGTGACTCCACCACCTCCCTGGGCAGTTCATTCCAGTGCCTAACTACCCTCTCAGTGAAGAATTTCTTCCTCATATCTAATCTAAACCTCCCCTGACCCAACTTGAGGCCATTTCCGCTCATTCTATCATTACTAATTTGAGAGAAGAGACCAACACCAGCCTGGCTACAACCTCCTTTTAGGTAGTTGTAGAGGGCAATGAGGTCTCCTCTCAGTCTCCTCTTCTCCAGACTAAACAAACCCCAGTTCCCTCAGCTGCTCTTCATAGGGCATGCTCTCCAGCCCTTTCACCAGCTTCATTGCCCTTCTCTG
>VZZY01021154.1:0-15031 GCA_013400335.1 Eurystomus gularis | reverse complement strand
CGTTCACCAGCACCCTCTGGGCTCGGCCATCCAGCCAGTTTCTAACCCAGCGACGAGTCCTCCTGTCTATGCCATGAGCCGCCAGCTTCTCCAGCAGAATGCTGTGGGAAACGGTGTCAATAAAAAGATAAAATGATAAGATAAATAAAAATAATAAGATAAACAAGATAAATAAGATAATAAGATAAATAAAAATAATAAGATAAAATAAAAATAAGAGAGCTACCATCCATTAAAAACTCCCCAGTACTGAGTATGTTTATATATGTATTTGTGTAGCTAGTTCAAATTTATTATTTGCAGTTTCTCTGAAATTGCAATTTCATTTTCCTGTTTAAAATGTGCATGATTATGTGGGAGGAAGCTAATGTGGAAAGACAGAGAAGTATCTCACTGCTGCACATTAACCTTGACTTGCATACAATTATAAAAGTTGTATGAAGAGACTCTGAATAATACTAGATTAAGTTATAATTTTTCAAAATAGGCAGAAAATACAAATGCTATAGCTGTATTGCAATTAATAATATGTATCAAATATATGCTGCTTTTATGTAATTCTAAGACACAAACATGAAATCTAAAATGTCACCTCAGTTTCTCAGTAAATAAATGTAACTCAATAAATGCTGTTCTTTTGAAGTAAGGGGCACTGTCTTTTCGCTGGATTGCAGATATTTGTTCCAACTCTGTGGATTAATCTACGCAAAATACCTGGTCAGTAAACTATGCTCCATTGTTTCACTTCCTACTAAATATGCAAGTGAAATGTAAAGAATAATACTTACTTTTAAAATGTTTTACAGACAAGTCTAACAATAACAGTTAGAATCCTAAACCAATACTGAACTCAACAGAATCTTCATGAAAATACATAAGGCACAGAAAATAGTATTATGGCAAATATGCTGATCTGAAAGAATACAATGGAACTAACAGAAAATGTGGTTTCAATAAATACTTTTCACACTAGAGAATTAACTAGGGATTTATAGTGAGCATTAAGTGACTTATTACTGTAGAAGAAAAATAGGTACTTGAGAGCTTTAATAGCTATTTTTCACATTTTTTCTTTACAGAATGCTTCTATCTTTCTGTGTTCTAAAAACTGTGAAAATAAGAAATCTGCTTACTTACCTCTGAAATTCCTAAAGGTAACTACAAATACTTTAAGAGATAATTCACTGATTTTAGCACTTCATACTTAACTAGCTTAAGTTATATTGCTTATATGTAATTATCACTGAGTTGGGTGTGGATTGTAAGATATATGGTGATAAAATTACTAAAATAAAATTACCCATGAACCATTTCCAGTCACCAGTAATCCACTAGAAGGGATTTAAGTGTTATGTAGTGGACAGTGGCTCATATGGCAAAATAGAAATGGTCACCTGAAATCACCACGTATCACCACAGATTTTCTCTGAGTGTATGAGCTACATTGCAATAGTAGAGGGGTGTGCTGGTTTTGGCTGAACACCTGCCTGCTGACAAGAAGTGAATAAATTCTTTATTTTGCTTTGCTTGTGTGTGTCTTTTGCTTTATTTATTAAACTGTCTTTACCTCAACCCATGAGTTTTCTTTTTTACTCTCCTGATTCTTGCCCACATCTCACCAGGGGGAAGCCAGCAATTGTCTGTATGGTGCTTAGTTGCTGGCTGGGGTTAAACTACGAGAAGGGGATAGTTGTGTCTTAGTGTTAACTCAGCTAATAATAAAACAGTAAGCTTGGATACAGACAGCGAGATAAGAAGGAGGATGTGGAGCCCTTTGTGAGCTAAACTATGGTGACTGTCAGATGGCTTTTAAGACCACATATCCCAGTTTAAGGTGTTCCCATATATAAGGTCATAGAATTGTACAATCATTGCTTGCTTATATCCAGTTTTCCACCTACCAATATCTTTCTCTGCAGCTCTGCTCTCAATCCATCCATTCCTCAGTTTTTAGTGATACAGACTATTGCTTTGGGCCATATTTACATTGTCAATTTAGCAGACTATCAAATCCAGGCAACATTTGGAGGCATTATCTACATTATCAAAGACTGTAGCCCCTTAGAAGTGGGATTTCTAGAGTACAGATTTGTAGAATTGGTAGTGTGTATCCAAAGTTCGCATTATACACATTTCAGAGTCTTTTATTTTTAATTAAGTGTGGTTTATCCTGTCTTCCTTCTAGCTGCTGGAGTGTATAACATGTGCTCTTGGAGAGTATCTTCCAATTTGATTTCTTCTGAAAGGAATCCAGTTTTTGTATTGTAAGACAATACAAAATCAATCTAACTTCTGAAGAGACTCCTAGTATGGGGCACTTTCCACACCTTTTGTTGATATGGCCAACCAAGGTACTGGAAGGAGAGCAATTAAAAAGGATTTGTGACTTTTTAAAAGGGAATACACAGAGCTGGGATTCCAATCTTTTTTCCTTGGAATGTGGACGTGATTATCCTAGCAAGAGGAAATTGTTTCTTTCAATCAGTCTTTGTGCTTACTCATACTCCAGCAACTCAAGACATGGACTCTTGTCATGGTGTCTCTGCAGTAATTACTGTAGCAGACATTTTGGTGACCCACTGGGGACCACTACCTAAGCCTCGACTGAAAAGGATAGGATTACAGCTGTGCTCCTAGGAGGTATTCAAAAGTTGGTTTCTGGGACACTTTTGGGCCAATGAGGTAGATGCCTTCTGATCTGGGTGCTCAAAGGGTTAGGTGCTGCTGGAAAGTAAATTGAATTAAGTGGTGGCTGCAAACCAAATGGAAATTTAGCTACCCTGTGTGCAGGGTAGGTAGGATTTAAGTGAACCAGATTTAGTCCTCCCTTCTTTTAAGCAAGCAGAACAAGCATCCCACAACTTAGATTTCATTTTCAACAATTAAAATCAGTTTTGGCTGGCTTGGGGTTTGTGCATGTGTGTGCGCATGTGTGAGTGGCAGTCTCTAGAGCAAAAAGTTCTTTGATGGGGACCAAACATTTAAGAGCATCTGTCTGAAGCACTGGCTTCAGGCTAATCTGGCTGCTGATCACATGCAGTTCTTTCATGAATGACTGGATGAGGAGACCTCTCCTCTGATTAAAGAAATGTTCAAGACAGTGTGGTTTTACGTTTGTCAAGGGTCAACATATAAGAAAAAGATTCTTACAGCACTCAAGCTGGAACTCATTACAACCTTAATAAAATACTTATGAGGGAAAAAAAATGTATTCAAGTGAAAAGTACATTCCCAGTCTTTTCAATAACCATACTAAAACATGCTATACAATTTAAAGCTAATATGGAGAAAACACTAAAGAAGGAAAAGTAGCTCGGGAAACAGCATACACAAAATTTACCTGTATTTCAGAAAGCGTATCTACAGAGATTTAGGGCACCAAAATTTGTCACATTACAGATAAGATACTTAGTGAATGCTCCTATTTAAGCCAATTTATGCACTTCTGTTTTTCATATATCAATAATATTTCCTCTTCTGTAGAAAAAGAACCTGCTAAATTGTTCACTGTGTTAGAAAAGAAGGTCTGTAAAAGCTCTTTTCTTTTAACAGTTTGGAGAAGGAAAATAATACAATGACATATCAGCCTTGCCTCATACCTGAAAGGAATTGCTTTGAGTCTCAGCAAGGCAAAGTCTAAATGAATCTGACTCTAATCAAGTTCATTCACACTATGCAGCCTGGTCTTGGAGGAACGCTTTTCTGCTGAAGAGCAGAATACAGCTAATTAGATTGGAATGAAAGATGTATATTTTCATCCACTAGAGAAGAACTGTAACTCAAATTGATGTGAGATAAACTGGCAGTGAAACGAAGCAGGTGTGGGTCTCTGGGCTGGGCAGCAGACCAACAAGGGGCAGCTAGGATCAGTTTTTAACACACGGATATTCATCTTAGAAAGGGTAATTCCTAATATCTCATTTTGTAACTAGATATGTTCTGAACATGGCAAAGTGATTATTTTAAGGCAAAACAAGCACTGTAGATTTATATGTGTTCTTGGAGTTTCAACAAGTAGAAAAACAAGGAGATTCTTTATTAGTTCTACACAGGACACTGATAATTGGTATGACGTCTGTAAAGATGTGGAAAGATTAGTAAATGAGAAGACAAACTCATCTGTTTACAATGACAACTAATGGCTATCTTGCAATTTTAACTGAGGAAATAAGGTCTTTGATTTATTTACTATGCTTTTGGTCTTAACTCACAGAGGAACTGCATCTCATGCAAAAGAAATTATGATGTAAGAAGTTTTGCCATTTTTTTCCCCACATTTAATGTGCTATTTCATTATTTGGAACATAAAATAGAAATCGATTAAACACTATAAAAGCTGGAAGGGCATTGAGAAGATATATTTATCAGCCATTTAGTTGGCAAGCTGAAAATACCTAGAGATCAGACTGAATGGAAGTTTATGCTTGAAAATATTTAATGTCATATATTTAGGAAACTCTGCACTTCAACTTCTATTTTCTTTTTTCACAGACAATGTTTAAAGAAAAAAAAAAGCACAAGAGTTTATAAATGTATCACTACCTCAGATTTTTTTATAACTATTTATTTTTAATTTCCATTTAAACTGGTTTATTTGTTCAAGCATTATTTAGTTCTGTATGTTCTGCTTCTCTCAGATAAACACTTTTTTTTCTTTGTGTTTGATATTTTCTGTCTCCATACTAACAAATGAGAAATGTTCTTCTCCTTTGTTCTTCCACAATTATTCAGTATGAAGCCAAATTTCATGAATTTCAACAGCATCCAAAATCTGAGGATTTTGGTTGAATTCCTGGGACTTCATTACAAAACTCACACCACTGGCTTTGGCTCATCCATCCAGCCTGTCTAGATCCCTCTGTAGAGCCTCCCTACTTTTAAACAGATCAACACACACACCTAGCTTGGTGTCATCTGCAAACTTGATGAGGGTGCCCTCAACCCCCTCATCCAGATCGTTGATAAAGATATTAAATAGGATTGGCCCCAATAGTGAGCCCTGGGGAGTACCACTTGTGATCAGCCACTGACTGGATTTAACTGCATTCACCACCACTCTTCAGAACAGCCATCCAGATAGTTTTTTATCCAATGAACAATACAGCCATCCAAGCCATAAGCAGCCAGTTTCTCCAGGGGAATGCTGTGGGAAACAGTGACAGAGGCTTTATTAGAATCTAAGCAGAGAACATCCACAGCCTTTCCCTCATGCACTAAGGGAGTAGCCTTGTCATAGAGTGAGATCAGGCTAGTCAAGCAGGACCTGCCTTTCACAAACCCATGCTGAATGGTCCTGATCACCTGCTTGTCCTGTATATGCCTTTTGGTGGCACTCAAAGTCATCTGCTACATAACCTTCCCTGGCACCAAGGTCAGACTGACAGGCCTGCAGTTGCCCAGATCCTCCTTCCAGCCCTTCTTGTAGATGGGTGTAACATTAGCACATTTCCAGTCAACTGGAACATCCCTGGTTAGCCAGGGCTGCTGATAATCAAGAAGTGGCTTGGTGAGCACTTCTGTCAGCTCCCTCAGTATCCTTGGGTGGATCCCACCTGGCCCAATAGACTTGTCTTTGTCAAAGTGGTGTGGTAGGTCATAACCATTTCCCCTCTGATTATGGGGGGCTCATTCTGCTCCCTATTCCTGTCATCCAGCTCAGGAGGCTGGGCAACTGGAGAACAACTGGTCTTGCTGTTAAGGATTCGAAGTACTGGGGCCTGAGCTGTGGGCCCCAAGTTGGAGTTGACCTCTGGATGAGTCACAGCCTAGCAGAATGTTTTGTTTTTCTTATTGGCTTCATGTTTCAGAGGCAGAACCTGCTCCACCTATGGCTCTGCCGTCATCCAGGTGGTCATGGCTGGGGTGGTGGGTGAGACCAGGATTATATCAACCAGGAGCCAATTAGTTGGAGGAGCTTCCTGTTGGGTGTGGCTTCTGTTGGGATTGGTTGCATCTTGCTGAGCTCTCAGTGGTGTCCTTCCATGTGAAGGGGCACTTGAGGAGCCATCTCTGTCTGTTGTGTCCAGCAGGTGATGCTGGCACCCCAGTGGGCAGTGGAGGAGCTGGGCCCACAGGAAGCTATGGCAGGACTGTCTGAAAGAAGACTTGTGAGGGGGTGTTGCTGAGTTCAGACTTGGTCTGTGTGTTGGGCAGCTGATGGCAGCATAAAGTGATGATGGTTGAAACAGCACAACAGGATTGTGGCAAAGAATACTTTAAGACCTTTTCCTCATCCTTGGTTGCTATGTTTCCTTCTGAATCTAATAAAGGCTAGAGATTCTCCTTAGCCCTCCTTTTGTTGTTAATGTGTTTATAGAAACATTCTTACTGTCTTTTACAGCAGTAGCCAGATTAAGTTCTAGTTGGGCTTTGGCCCTTCTAATTTTCTCCCTGCATAACCTCACAACATACTTGTAGTCCTCCTGATTTGCTATGTCAGGAAGTTATCTCCCACACACTCCAGGAATCTGCTAGACTGTTTCCTAGCTACTCTATTTTATTTCCAGCAGACGTCTGGTAAGTTGAAGTCCTTCATGAGAACATCTGGTAGTTGATTGTGAGACTTCTCCCAACTTCTTATAGAATAAATTTTTTGCTTCTTCAGCCTAACTGGATTGTCTGTAAAAGACTTACCATGATATCTGCCCTATTGGCCTTCCCTCTGACTCTTACCCATAAACACTCAACCTTACTGTTACTATGGCCAAGCTCTAGACAGTTAAAACCCTTCTCAACATACATGGCTACCCTACCACCTCTCCTTCCTTGCCCATTCTTTCTGAAGAGTTTATAGGCATTCCATGCAGCACTCCAGTTGTGCGAATCATTCCACCATGCTTCTATTACGGCAAGTATATAATAGTTTTCCTGCTGTACAATGGCTTCCAGCTCCTCCTGTTTGTTGCCCATTGTGCATGCACTGGTGTAGATGCACTTCACTTGGGCTGTTGATCCTGTCACCTTTTTGGGAGAAGAAGCCCTAATTCTTCTGTGACTGTCCTCAGGCACTTCTCTGGTTTCTTACACATCAATAATACTTGTGTCTTTGCTGCCACATGGATCTCCATCCTCTACTTCTACTGAGATGGTAGACCAAAGGACCTCACTAGCATACCAACCCTTAAATATTGGTGTCCCACCCACAAGTGTATCTTTAGCGAGCCTTTTTTTTTCCCTTCCCCTTTCAAATCTAGTTTAAAGGTCTTTCAATGAGGCCTGCTAACTCCTGTGCAAAAATCCTTTTCCCCCTTTGAGACAGGTGTACCCATTCTGTCACCACTGTGCCTCGTGTGTAAACCTGCTCATGATCAACAGCCCCAAAATTCTGCTGGTGACACCAGGCTTGGAGCCAGATATTTTTCTGCTGGTTCTTCCTGTTTCTTGTCTTAACATTCACTGCAATTGGAAGGATAGAGAAGAAAACTACTTGTGCTCCTGATCCCATGACCAGTCATCCCAAAGCCTTGAATTGTTTCTTGATTGCCCTAGGATTTCTTGTTGTGACTTCATCACTGCCTACAGGAAAAGTCAATAATGGATAATAATCTGAGGATTGTACCAGGGTAGGAAGATTTCTCTTCACATCTTTAATCAGGGCCCCAGGGAGGTCGCAGGCCTCCAGTGGGTCTGGTCTGCATATTGGGCCTTCTTTTCCCTCAGGAGAGTCTCATGACAATGAGGCGGGTTTTTTTTCCTTATGGAAGTAGTTTTGATGCAGAGTGTTGGCTAATTTAACCTTGAAAACACTTCCATGCTACATGAACCATCGTCCTTGTTATTGTTCAGTTCCACTTACAGAATCTCTTTTATGCAAGGGTGCCTCGGAAGGTGGGCACCTTTGAATTCACAGAGAAGATGTGTCTGTTGTGCCAAGTAAGAACTTCTTGCTGCTGTCCTCCGTCCCTTAAGTCCCAACATTCACCCAGGAGGAAAGAGGGTGGGGAATCCTCCATATCATGTGTCCTGTCTGCCTGTCACCCAGGGAAGGTAGTGTGTGATTCAAATAGTCTGTTTCACATTCCATGATACCCCTCAGCCTTCTCAACTCGTCCCAGAGCTCTGTCAGTAAGCAGAGGAGTTCCTCACCTGGGTGCACTTCCCACAGGTATACTCACTTCTGCCAGTCAGTGCTGGCATAGTTGTAGGGCAGAAATTGCACCCTAATGCCTGGGTGGCTGCATGTTCTCACTCTATCTGGGAAGCTGTGTCACTCATGGTGGGTGCAAGAACTTAGAGAGGCCATAGCTTTCTGCTGGGTAGATACCATTTCTCCCTGGCTGAGCTGGCAATGTTTTCAGCACCCTTCCTGAGCACCCTTCCACGTGAACTGCAGAGCAAATTGCACCAGCGCACCCATCCTGACATGCCAAGCCCTGTTTTCCTGCCCTGTTCACAGTGCTCCTGGCCACTAGTGCTCCCTAAGGTTTTTTTTATGTGTGGGGAGCCTTAGCTGCTGTTGCTCCTGGTCCTGCTCAGGTCTTGTCAGCCACAGCTGCATAAGCTACAGGCTCCTCGTGGTTCTCTTAGCTACCCCTGAGGTCTCTCCAGTTTGGGAAACCCTGCTGTGCACCCCACTAGAACACTTTGCTGCAGATGGTGCTGGCACTGGAGCTGCTCGCCTCAGCAATTCAAAAAGAGGAAGTCAGAAACTAGGTTTAATAATAATAACAATAGTAATAGCCAAAATAAGACAGTATAGCCAAATCTTTTTTCAATAATTTTTTGCACATGTTGATAAACTATTATGTTCAATGAGCAATGATTACAGGAAAATGTCTGCCTATCTAAGTTACTGCAGGCCATTTATTTTTACTGCAGTAACTATGACAAAAAACCCTAAAAATATTAGAATTTATTAAATCATGTCTCTTGGCACTTAATAACCTTTAAGTATGGCATGAAAACCAAGGTTTTATGAAACATTTGCAACTTAAGATCTATTATAAATAGTATGTTCCTATTTCTTACAGAAAGAAAAACAGTGGTCAGTATAAGAAGCATTGTAATAATGAACTGGATGGAAATACCTTGCAAACTTACTTCTAGTTGGAAAATGATGAGTTTCTCAGCCCTGGAAGGAAAGCTTAATTAAAACTAAAGAAGGTAGAATAGGAAGGGCAAAAGAGTAAGGCTAGCATGTTCTCCTGAGAGCTGGGAGAGGCAGTTCTTGGACCTTTTGGTCTCTCTTCTCTCCAGTGCCTGCTGTGCAAACAAGAATGCTTTCAGCACCATTTGCCTCACCTACTCTTCTGAGAGTCTGTTTTAAAATAAAATATTGCCCTCCTCATCTGAATGGGCTCCAATGATTACATTAAGACAAGGAATAAGGATTATAGATGATTTACTGACTCTAGTCCTTGGAGAGCAGCTGGAAACACTTCTGTCACCCTCCCCACAGTTTCTAAAAAACTAGTTTCAGCAGCTCACTGTTCTGCACTGGATATTGTTAACATTATTCTAACAACTTCCATAGGCACAGGCTTCTCTGCAGCTACTGCACCCTTCTAGTTTGCACGTCTGGGTGAAAGTAATAGTCTATCTGTTCGGCTTTCTTCCAGAGTAGGCAAATACCATTCAAAGACAGAGAGGCCCAGATATAGTGTAAATGATTCTTTCGAAGGTAATTGCCGATGGCTATTCCCAGGAATTTTGTGCCGTGGTGATAATGGATCTCTAAACTGTGAGAAGTTCCTGTTTGTTTATAAAATGGGACTTTAAGGAACACTATTTTTTTAAGGAAAAGTCTTAAACGCTAACTACTCTATAGTAGAAGTTAAAAAAAATTCCTTAAACTTCTAAACCAAAGTATTCTAAAATGTTCTGAAAGTTACAGAAAAAGGTTTTAATTTATTGCACAGAATACTACAGCAAGAAAACAATTATTTAAAAACTCAGTTTTCTCTTGTGACACACTTTTCTATAATCTTCTTGTCCACTAGGCAATATCAGTTGCCCATTAACAAGTATTTTATGATAAATTGAGCTGCACTTGAGAACTGAGCTGGATTTGAAACCAGAGGAGAGAGATTACTGCATTCAGTGAACAGAAAAAAGAAAGGAGTATCACTTTTTTTCCTGTGAAAAAAATGCTAAGACAATTTATAATTCTTTGCCCCAAACTAGCAAATGAATGCAAATAGCTCAATTCATCTCAGCAGGGACAAATCATTATAGATTTTTCATCCTTCTCAAACCATTTTATATATGTTTCCATTTATCCTGGAATAATGGTACTCTCTGATTAATTTTAAGCAAGAAATTTAAACTTTAATGTTCATTTTTAATAGAAGCTTGAAGGAAATCTTATTTAAAGGCTGCCAGCCAAAGGAAACATTGTTATATTCCAGTTTGAAGTTTATTTCTGTCTCTTTGTATTAATTTGATTTTTATTAATTCTGATACGGATTTATGATGGCACTTGAAAAATTAAATTACAAAACATATCACAAATGCCTCTGTCATGGTCCTTCTTCTATTATTTAGACTTTATCAGACCTACAGAGAGTGCACAGGGGGATGAACCTTGCCTTTTAGAACCTGGAATACATTTGGCTTGCATTCAGTTTTAAGGCCTAATAAAGAATTTGCTTCTGAAACTGTTCCATAATGTTGAGAATTATAACTGCATCAGTCTTGAAAGTGTTATTATATTGACAACTAAATAATGTTGCTCCAAGTAAGGTTTCAGATCACGTTTACACTGGGGCAAATCTACGGATATAAAATATAATTGTTAAAGAATATACTTAAATAAGCACATCATTAGATGCCTCTATAGACTCTTTTAATGGAATTGAATCATTCCATGTTGAAAAAATATTTTAAAGTATCAGTCACTAGAGAAAATTAAAAAATATTCTCAATATATTGCTGGCAGCTCTATGGATTTTGCCATCTTAAGCTTTGTAAGCAGAGAACCCACAACATTTTTTTATCAATTCATGAATGTGCTCAATGTTTACATAATGATTCCACGCCAACAATGAAAGAATGCATGAACAAGAAATAAATTGTGACCTTCCTGCAAAATGATTTTACCTTTAAAGATGGATCATGTAGGGTGATACTTAGCTGCATCCAATACATTAATATTTATTAAGCTGACAGAAAGTCAATTTCACAATAACTTTTCCTGTTCCAGAAAGAAACAGTAAAAGATTAAAAAAAAAAAAGGAGATTCAATTTATATTTTCTGCAAATGTCACTGTACATTTTAATAGGAAAAAAGGCTTAACAGACTTTAGTGAATAAGCTATACATAAAATGTACATATTCTTCTCATGCAGTGGTTTAGGAGTTCACTGACTTCCAAGTTCAATGATCACTTGAAGTCAAACAGGTCAGGTGTCTTCACTAATCAACAATGCCTGAGAGGAGTATGATTTCTGACATTCATAAATAGTACTAAGAGCGCATGAAATTATATAGTCATCACTATTACTCATTTAGAAATAAGTGATAATAAAGGGCAGATAATGTAATTTTTCATGCCAGTAAGTTAGTGGATACTTACAAGGGTATATGAAATAAATAGCATTTGACAGAAAAGAAAACCATCATGGAAGCATTCTTAAAGACAGCAAAATTATACAAATTAATGTGCTAAGAACAGCACTCTGGCAAAGAAAAACACCATGCAGATTTACACAGGCATCATATTTTTTTTGTACTGAGACTAATGTGAGTATATACTGACTACACTTCCAGCAGCTCAGTTATTTTAAGTGATTGCATACATGCAGAGCAAAAAGAAACTGTCATATGACATGGTGATCTAATTATGTAGTATATTATATTAATGAGTTCCAAATGATACAAAATACAAACGCAAAAGCTACTCCTTAGGCTACAGCCACATATTATTAGGGCATCAAAATTAAACAAGTGATAGCAAGAATCAGGCATTGAAATTCAGATCCAACTTTAACTCTTCCTACAACTATAATCTGAAACTAATCCTTTGTCTTGAAATACCAGTGTTTTCATAACAGACATCTTGGAGTTGTTTGCTTCTAATTAGATGAGTAACACAAGCCATTCAGAGATCATGAGAGCCGAGCTTTTCCATATGGTAACATTAATGTGCAATCTAAATGCACCTTGGTGAACACTGGTGTTCCAGGGGGTCCAGAAATGCCTTACAGAGAATGGAGAGATAATTATTTCCCAATTCAGTGTGATTAAGCACTCCATAAGTCTTTTCCGTTCACAGACCATGGGCATTTTTATAAATTGAGCTAAAGTGAAAAATACTGTCCTAAATATGTTATTTCATAACTACTACTTAAAGCTTTACTCTTTCAAGAGTGCTTTTTTGGCGCTGACTTTTAAACAGCTTATTTACTGGAGATATATCCTTATATAGTGACTATTGCATTAGAAAGAGATTAATGAATTTGTAGGCAAAACCACAGTGCAATGGAGTCATACCTTACTTCCAAAAAGAAAAATACAAGACATACTAAAAAAGATAAATAGCAGGAAGACCACCAAGCCAAATGGCACTTACACCAAAATCCTGCAAGAACTCCTGTGCGAGGTGACAAATTCCCTGGCCCTTATATCACTGACGAAAAAGGGACAAACTGAAATATTTTAAAAAGTTAAACCAACAGCTGTTAATTATTGATACAATATTATAAAGTAGTGTTAGTAATGAGATCTCCTAAACAAGAAATCCTGTAGGAAGACCATTCTGATGGAGTTTTCATGAAAGTGCCTCAAAAAAGAGATTAATCTAGAAGTACCATAATATGTGAAATTCACTTTATTTTAGGAAACACTGATATGGTGTCCAATATGAATCAAAAAGTTAGAAGGTATATGAAGCATTGCCACTGTATAGATTTGAATACAAAACCATGTGATGGGACCCCTGGAAAAAGACAAAAAATTCTTTCCACATGGAAATGACTATAGCTAATACTACCCCTTTGTAAACTCAATAAAAGAACAATATATTTGTAATAGCAATTAAGTGCTGTGTATCTGATATGGTTCGCCACTACACTTGTACAAGAGGTGGACATGTGTATATGTGGCACTGCAGCATTTTTCTGTGTTTTCATCTTGTCTTTGTGACACGATGAGACTGTGATGCTGAAAAATATTATTGAAAATGTATCTTTACTATAGCCTCAAGTTTTCATTCTATAGCTGAAGTTAATTAAAAATCCATTATCAGTGGCTTATTGAAAATATGCGTACATACCAGCTTTTTTTACTTCTTTTCATCTGATCTGTCTAAACAAGTAGATAGCCCATTAGGAAGACAACTGGGTACCATATGTATGCAAACCTTTGCCCATAGGGAAGTATTTGATTAAGTTTCTCAGCAATCATTCTTAGGATTGAAGACATTAAACATTTTTGATTAAATGACCTTGGCACATAGACCAGGACTGTACTCATGAGATTTGCTGATGACATTCTAATCAGTACAGAGAAGGACTGGAATATCTCACAGGAATAACTAGATGTTTCTGGTGACTAAATAATGGTAATTGGAGGAAAATCATCAATAGTATAGACTGAAGTGCTTAGGGACTGAAGGAACAATAAAGAAATATTGCATGTATTAGCTAACTGCAAGATGACTGCGAACCATGAAGATAAGGCAATGGTGGAGAATAGCAAGTATTCTTCTGGATGCGTTACATGAAGTATTTTTAGTATATTTTTACAGGGCTTCTGCAAAACCACATTTTGAAATATAAAAATTATTACTTCAGATTTGATTTAGTACAGAAAAGGTACTTTGCTGAGGAGGGAATTAAAGAACTTCTTTTATGTAAGGAGATAAAATAGGGTTTGACTTCTTTAGCCAGGTAAAAGACAGTCTTATGTAAAATACTTTTTTTCTATAAACACATCTAGTGGATAAAAAACAATTAAAGGCAAAAAAACTAGTTAAGCTAAAAATCAATGTTCTTACAAGAACAATTAATTAGTAACAGACCATAATTTGGTAATCAAATACTTCTAGCAGGGAAAAAATAATTCTGGTACAATCTTTCGCTGTAAGTGGTGGATGCAAACTTGCATTACAAAACCAGTGCATTGTGAGTGGAATGTAAGGTAGCCTTTGACTGTCCCCAGTGTTCCTAACTGATTCCCTTATACATTTGGGAGTAAATAGAAACAGGTTCTGATTACAGCAGGCATGGCACAGCTCACGTACACACAGTGAAATTCTCCTCCCTTCTACAAAAAATGCATGCAGACTTACCCTATGTTTCTGCTAACATGCAAAGCATGCCCAGAGTATTGATTGTTTCAGGTCAAAATTGTGCCATCCCCATGTTAGCAATTCAATATCATGGACAGTCAAGTGACAGTACCCTGGCCTGAGCTTTAACTTCATTTTGTGTAGCAACATAGAAATAATGAGTAGAGACTGTGAAGCTTTATAGGTAGCCCTGCAACACAAAAAGGAGCTGCTACTCCATCCGTGACCTTCTTAATGGAGCAGTTGTAAGACAACACTGTAAGTCTGTTGGGAAACTTATTAAACCTTTTCAGTTAAGCAAGACATTCCAGGTTCTAAAGCTAAAGCAAACAAAGCAAAAAACAAATTAACATTTGCATATATAAACTACCAAAATTATAGATCCGTACCTTCAAAGCATCTTTACTAGAAACACAATTCAACAACAGTGAATCCACACCATGGTGATCTAAAGTTATGTCACTGCACATTTCTCTAATACATTAGAGACATTTGACCTATGCTCTTCAGCAGTCCTTACTTGAAGTTTATAAAGTGCGGAGTTTCTTTTGTTAGTTAAAATAATAATAGAATCATGGAATTGTTTAGGTTGGAAAAAACCTTTAAGATTATTCAGTCCAACCATTAACCTAGCACTGCCAAGTCCATCACTATGTCCTAAGCATCACACCTACACAACTTTTAAATACCTCCAGGGATGGTGACTTAACAACTTCCCTGGGCAGCCTGTTCCAGTGCTTGACCGCCCTTTTGGTAAATAAACTTTTCCTAATGAGCAAATATCCTCTGGCACAACTTGAGGCC
>VZZY01021153.1:5065-20740 GCA_013400335.1 Eurystomus gularis | reverse complement strand
GTCATCTTTTTTTAGATGTTTTCTTGCTATCAGGTGAATTCTTTAGTTCTAGTAGGTTTTTCCAGAAACCGTGTCTGTTTTGAATAGAGTAAAAATTCAGTTAATTTTCCAATTCATGTTACAGTCTGGAGAGTGTAGTGATGTGATTAGAAATGGGTTGGATGCTGCAAGAAAGTATTTGTCAATGTTTGTTTGAATACAATCATGAATTTTTCTTGGAGCAGGCTAGACTCAAGGCACTACAAGTCATTTTTTCCCCCTAAGAAGCAGTTGAAATGAAATAAATTTATTCTGAAAACTTCTTGTGTGATATCTATCAACTTGGCTAGGAAACCAAGAGTGACTTCTAGGTCCTAGTCTGCTAACCTGCACTGAGCTTCCAGTTCTGTATCTCAGTACTGTAATAAAATAACGAGTTTTGTGAATCATCTATAGAGGAAAACACAAAGACTTAAAAAACCCCATTGCTTTGTAGCTTATTTCAGAAGAAAAGAAACTAGCCTCAAGTATGTGAGCTTATAATGTGGCTTATAATGAGCTTTTAGTGTCGCTATCTTTGCTGGTGTACTAGTAAAATTTAGGTGCATGAATGGACACAACACAGGCAGGCTATAGTAGAGTGAACATGCTTATACTGTGTGATATTTAACAAAAAGAACAGTAAGTCATATAGCTAAGGGAGTTTCCACTTGAGTACAGGTTCATACTATCCATGTCAGCTCTGAGTAGATTTTTTTTCCCTCTTTCTCAGATGTTTGCTTTTTTCCTGTAATGTCAACAGTTTACTGCAGTAGGTTACGAATATCTCTACCTGGGTTTGCATCAGTGTGCAAACTAAACCTGTTCATGTCCTAGAGTTGCTGCCACTCTGCTTATGAGCTGCAACAGTTTCCCCTGGGAACAGTCACAGGAGCACTTCTCCTGGTGAATAAGGATTCCAGTTTAGCATCAAGATGTAGCAATTGTGGAGACTCATATCTTTAAAAATGAAAGTCTGTATGAAGAAAGTTGCACAGAGAAAAAGGAAGACAAACCCTAAACACCTCTCCTGGATAGGAAAGGGGAACTTGTAGTTTGCTTTATATTCAAGGTGTGGGACCAAACCATAGATCACAGAGTCATCCAGCAAAGTGATATAAAAATGTGACAGCTGCTGGAGTGTTTTATACCATTAGAAATGGTAATTAGTAATACAGTCTTTGTCTATTCTTTGTAACAACATCTGGCTGAGCATCCATTGTACTATATAATGTAAATTATGTTAAAAACATACAGCATCTGTAATACCTACATGGTGAAAGTTATTCTCTCAAGACTTCTAGGCATGTTTAGATATCAGTTCTGAAGCTTTTTGGACAAGCTTGTAATTTAGCTTTTTTACCTTATGTATTGGGCTGGAAACCAAGCTGTTCTGACTATAAATGTGTATACAAGCTACTTTTTGCAAGACACTGGGACAAACTAAACCCAAGGTGTTTACTTTATGAGTTGCTCATATGTGTGTTTCCACTGAAGCCAGAAACTAGAATGTATATTCTACATGTAGTCTATATATATATCATTTATGTATATATTATATGTAGAAGAAATGTATATATATGTAGAATATATATCCATATATAGCAATACATATACATATGTACACATCTATATATATATTCTACAAGCATTAGTCTTTAAGAAATATAACTTTTATCTTTATTATGTGTGTCCCTCTCTTAAATTTTAAAGAAATACACTGCAGAATTTACTTTGTTTCAACAAATACAAGACAAAAACTTGTTTAGTGTGATTATTTATTGTCAATGTTTTTGTAGAAGCCATGAGTTCATGCACTTATTTTACTAAAGTTCATCCAGAAGCAATTATTTTGCTACTTAGGTGAATACTTTCCTTAAGAACTAAACTAGAAGAAGATTATTAGGTGAAGTGCTATAGCACAAAGAAAAATATAAACCGTCCAAACCAAATATTTTTCTATGTCTTTGTAGATGCCATAAGTAATATTCTGATTCTGAATTTTAAGTTGCAAGCTGGCAACAACCAGAGTCCAAATTTGCATCAGAAAATTACAACCAAATCTTGTGCTCAGAACTGCTTTATCTCATTTATGTCAAACAGAGGTGCAGTGCATCAGTGTTATGTTTTTTGCTTCACAGTTATTTGAAAAAAGGAGAAAGACCTGTTGAAGAGAGAAAAGTGTAGTCTTGTGTGTGAGCAATGCTGTTTCATCACCTGACAGCAATTCTCCTTGCAGTCTTGACAGATTCATACTATTACCTTGGATATTATTCATAAGTTATGATCAAATAATCCAGCTATCATGAGTTGTGTCAAATATGTATCAGAGATTCTAGTAGTAGTACTTAAAAAATTCCTCTTAGTTTCCTTTAACTAAGTGATGCATGCATAAATAAGACCCCTTTGAGAAGTTTCCTTGGCAATGGAATCAGATGTATATGTATGCTTATGTCACATTACCCTGAAACTGTGTGAAAATAAATGAAAAAAAAAAAAAGTTGGACACTTAGAACAATATTCTTATCACATCTTACCTTGTCTGTTTTATTTTCTTTTGTAGTTTCTAAAAATTAGAGATGGTCAACATTTTCAGGGAAAAAAAAAGAATTTCTGTAGCCACTTATATTGGAAAATGGTTTGCTCAAAAAATGAATCTAAACAAGAAAAGCTCAGGCTCATCCTTTTCTCCAGTCAGAGGACATTATGAAATGGACTAGAATTACAATAATAATAATAATAATAATAATAGTAATATTTCCTCTTGCTTTCAAAGACAATTTTTACTTTGGGAACACTGCCACACAAGCAAACCTATCATGTTCAGATGTGGAAAGATGTTGTACTCAGAAGACAGAACCTCTTCCCAATTAGAAGTTTTCAGTTAAATTAGATCCATTTTTCTTCCCAGCAAGGGAGACTGCTACTGTTGACCTTTGATGCTAAAGAGATGTAAAACTCTCAGTGTTAGTGCATTACAGAAAACCAAGCCAAAAGCACCAGGATACTCAGTAAGGGACTGCTATACAGTTTAAAAGGAGCAAGACTGAGCACTTTGCCAGAAGTAAGGCAAAGGGAAGGAAACTGTTGATCATCATGTTGTTTAAGACCTGTCGCATTACATGAGTGAAATTAGTATACTATGACTTGATGTCTCTGGCTGATACATGAGAAAAAAATCTTTGATGTACAACTGATATGAATTAATCATTTGTGAACCCTTACTTAGAGAAGGTAAATGTATAAAAAGATAACAGTGTATCTCTGCTCTTCTATTAGAAGTCTGTGTCCATTTGACAGAGTGTATTGCTTCCTACTATGAGACAGGCCTTGAAATTTCCATCAAATACAAGTTTTTGAAGTGATGTCATTGATCTTGTTTGCTCAAGCAGATGTGTAGAGAGGTCTCTCAAACTGGGGACATCTATGTGACTTCTGAAATAGTGTGTGAATCTTCAGAAATAGTATGCTCTTAGAGTTCCTAGAGTTTTTGTGGAAGGTTTTGGTTTTTGAAACTGAAGTCCTTTTGTTTGAGACAGCAAATTTCTGAAGTGATTCTGTTTGAGGGGCAAACAGTCTTGTACAGACAAACAGAAATATCTTCAGTTCAATAAATTTGAGGTCCAACAAGAATAAATGTTCTTTCTATTTAGGATTCCTCCTCATTTTCACAGTAACTTCACCTAAGGGCTCTTCAGATACCTGAGAAAGTCTTTAAGAACTTGCCTTATCGCTCAAAGATTTGCCTGATCATTCAAAAAGTGAGAGGAACCTTATATTTTTATTTTTTAAAATTATTTATGTCTCTTCAGAACTGTAGTAGACAAAAAAATCTGTTCCTGGACTGGTCAAAACCTATTCATGGTCCTTTCTCTATTACTTTCATGAAGCTCTGGAGGAGTATTCCCTAATTGATGAAGGCTGAAAGACATTAGAGGATCTACTTTTTTTCTGTGTATTTTCCAGTAGTCTTCTAGAAATGCGTTGTACATTAGAGATTACTTGCTCCACATTGTGGAAATTTACATGTAAAAATCTGAAAACCTGAATGCCCAAATTAAGATGAGAATCCAAATCCCTAAATAAGTACATTATTGTTTCTAGTTATCAAAGAACAGTTATTATTTGCCCAAATTAAAAAGTATATATCTATCTACTTTTTCCTTCATCACCAAATGTACCGTTTTTCTTGATTTAAAATTTAACTTTTTCATTTCCTTTCCATTTAACTGTAGTACACTTTGATAGCTGACCAATCTTGCTCTACTAATTTGTATGCTACTGAAATCAATGGGGAATTTCTGTGCATAGAGAATTTGACCCTATTGAAAAAATCTGGATTATACCTTTTGCAGTAAATAGTAGAGTTGCAGAGAACATGCACCATTAGTTCAAAATATACTATAGCATCCTTAAAATGCACATTATGTGAATAGATATGTAGCTTCACTCAATACTGTTGTTTTACAGCTCTGTGTATTTATCTTCTGTTCTCAACTATTGGAAACATTACAGATGATCCCTGTTTTCATACATACGCACATTTCTTCTTACTCACTTGCATAGAGTATGCCTGAAAACATAATCCAACCAAGGTCCCCCCCAGGAGTTGAAAGCAAATAAGCAGGACTGAAACAGTAAATAAGTGAAGTCTGTTGACTTAGTATCTTTCAGAATACAGGTCTGTCTTTTCACCTTTAGTCCCATTGAAGTTAATAAAGTTCTATACATCATAATTAGCCACAGTGTTTACTTTAAAAATTCATCAACTTACATTTTTAGAAAGTAACAAATTCCAAACATTGTGAGAAGACTTATTTGGAAATTAATTGACCTTTACAAGGATTTCCACACTCCTATAACTTTATTTCTAAGATCAGCTAGCCTCACTTGTTTGGCCTTTCATTTTGCATCCATTAAAAAAAAAAAAGAAAAATTGAAGAAATGCAGCAAAGAAAGTCCATGATTTTGGGTTCATGTATGCTTTTACTAGAAATTACACAACACGCTATCAAGGGACATGTGCAAATGTCAGATGCTCTCTATTAACACCTCACCCTTCCCAAAGGGGAAGAGAAAGGGAATAATGAACTAAAACACCTTTAAAGAAAAGAATGACACTGAAATGAAATACATAGAAATACATACAAAGTCAGTATTGAACCCAGCCCCCCGATGGCAGTTACATCACCATCACACCTGATGCTGTGAGCAGGCTTTGGGGAAGCTCAGGCTGGATTCTGTGGCAGATGGGAACCAGATTCTGGAACTGGATTCAAGAAACACATGGATCAAGATCAAAGGCAGAGTGGACAGGATCCTCCTTGGATGTCAGCCATTGAACAAGAGAGCTCGATCCTCATGATCCCTCAGCTTTATACTGAATATGACCTATATGGAATGGAATACCTTGTTGGTCAGACAAATGACAGGGTCATTTGTCCTGTCTGCTCCTCCTCGCAGGTGCAGCTTTTTACTTTCTACACCGTCAATGTGGTACACAAGATTTAGCAGTGACCGTGGTCTGCACAGGAACAAGTATAAGCAAGAGCCATTCTGCATACCAAGCCTTGCTAGTGACTCTAAACATCAAGTGCTATCACTGCTGGAAGCAGACACTGCATAAATATGCTGTTAACTTCAGGAAATGCAGTTACTTAGAAGATACTCAGCTGAAAAGTAAAATCACTGAACAGAATTAGTTCTGTTCTGTCCCAAACCAGGACATGCTAAAAACGTATATCAGCATAATAAAGCCTAAAACCTGGAACTGATATCGGTACCCTAAAGACAGAGACCATAGATGTGTTTCTTAGAGCTTGCCACTGTCATCTGCTGAATGGATTCTGCAGATTACAGAACACTGCAGTCTTATCTTTTTCTCATCTCATCATGGCTTTCAGCAAGTCCTGATGGCTGATTTTTCAGTCTCAGGCAAACAACAGGGAAAATTCTGCTGTTCTTCTGGATATTGTCTTTATTTTTAAAAAAATTCTGGCTGTAGATTTATTGTAATCCTATTCTGGCTACTTCTCTGTGGAAGGCTGTAGGGGGGCTGGAGGTACCCTACCTTTCCATGTCAGTAACTTCTCCAAAATTGGCAGGTTGTTAGTTTCTTCTTGTCTTCTGCTGTTTCAGTACTGCTCAGCCTTTCTATTCCCAAGTAATGGCAGAATGTTGATGGCTATTACTAAAAAAACCCCAAACTTGTAAATGGTTCTGGATTTTCTCAATATAAAATGTATTTTTCCTCCCTGCTGGTTGAACAACCACACTTATTAACATTGTCAAGCAGGCCAGACTACTACAAATTGTACCGTGCCTAGTGAGTCATGCAAACCAATGTTTAGAAACCCTCATCTTTGTTTTATTCTCTTTTAAAATATAGAATTATACAAACAAACAAGCTGGCACACGGAACTGCCAGCCTAAGCCTACATTTCCAGCAGACTATATAATTAAAATAACTAGTATAAAAATATGTATCTCCAGAACAATATTTACTTAGTTGAAGCAGTTAATATGAAAAGGCCCCATACTGATGAAAATAATATTAAAGTATGCAATATTCTGGGCTTTATTAAGCCACCTTTTCCCTTCTTATTCAAAAAATCTCTCTCAGTGTGTCAAAGCCTTTCTTACTCTGTAAATGAGCTTCTACAGTATGTAATAACAATTTATTTCCAGACAGTGCGGTCCTCAGGACATGGTTGTTTCTTCTCTTTCCAGAGGGTGCCACACTGCATTCTGTAAATATAGTAAAAGAAACAATTCATAAGAAGTTTTCAGTGTTAGTAGAAAAAAGTGCACATAGATCTTCAGAAACTTTTCTTGCAAATGCAGTTTTACCTTACAGCACAGAAACTGTTAAAAATATTTGGAGATTAAAACATATAAACCATTTTCTTAAAATTTTTTAGTACCATTATTATGTAGAGTTACCATTGGGCCAATGGAAATTGTACAAAGTTCATTTGTTTTAAAACGAAAATATTGGGCTTTCTACTGGTTCTAGGATTTGAACTTTTTGTTCATTGAAGATAGGATAAAGAAAGGAGAGGGAGGAATACTACAGAGTGTTCTGTATCTGACACTCTTTATGCCTCTGGATATTATCTGTTAGTTATAGGTATAAGCGAGGTCCAAAATCATATCATTGTTGCTATCTAGAAAAGAGCCTTGATGTGACTGTGAATATGATGACATGCAAGATTTGCTCTGTTCCTCTGATTAAAAGTCATTGATCAAAAGGAATGGTAAGGTTTATTACCTTCGTGCAAGGCTTAGCAACTGAGTATTCCTAGTCACATGATAAAAGGGCATATCAAGTCATCCATTTCAATTCAGTATGGGCAGGACTACAACTCATCATCTCCCTCTGACTGGCTTGCCACAGATAAGCTAGTGGCTGACTTACTCTATTTGTGCTTGCCTGACCTGAAGCTGTTCTTACCTGTAGCAGAGTAAAACATAGGTGATGGCACAGAAATTAAGCTAGCATAAACCATCTAGAAGAAAGGTAGCTGAGGGGTCTCTGAAGCTGAGAAAGAAGAATTAGAAGAGTGGAAGGTGGAGAGTCTCTCTGCGTCCCACTTTGCCCACTCCTCACCTAGGTGCTTAGTTCTCAATGAACTTTATTTATGGCTTTTATTTTTAATGTACTAGCAATCTGAAGCAGATTAGTTTTAATCACCCCATTAAAAAAAAAAAAAAAGGATTTTTTTAAGTAATAAGTGATGTAAATGTCATAGAACTTTTCATTTCATTTCCAGACATTATGTTAGAAAAGAAAGCCATCGTTTCTTAGCTTAAAAATCCTTGTTGCCAATATAACTGAATACACTCGGTTTCAGCTGAGAACTCACATTCAGTCTTTACTGAACTCTTCGTAACTGTGCACACAGAAGAAAGGGAAATTACTCTGTTTTGCTTCCTTTTCCCTAGTATACAGTTGTGTGCAATAGAGTATGTAACAGGCTTGTCTTAATCAGTTACCCTGCCAGTTAGCACTGTGACCTTTACAAGATTCTCTTGGCTTTCTTTGTGAGAGGCAGATGTCAGTATCATTGGCTAACAATGCTATATGATTTTTCCTTGGAAGATAGCCAAACTGTATAAACTGCTCCTCACAGAGAATATATCTGTTACTTAAGATCTCATCATTTTACTTGTCAAAGCCCACAGCATATGTCAATAACAGTTAGGTTACCTTAGGTGCTGAGACCATTCTGACATAGGATTTATTAGAAGATAAAAAATAAAATCTACCTCTAAGCTGTGCAATTTTGAAAAAGTAAATAATTACATTGAATATATACATATATAAAAGTATTACTCATAAGCATGCTTATTGCTAATAAAACACTACCATCCTGTTTCTAAAAAGCATTTGATTTTACAAAGCATATTTAATTGTACATGCTGGGGTGTACTTACCATGAATCATATGCCTAAATAAAATTATTTTTTAAATAATTAGGGAACAATAATTATGGAAACAATAAAAAGTCAGATTTTTATTATTGCTTTGCTACACTACTATACTATAGATTTTAGTATCCTCAGTAACATAAACTGAATATCAGTGACTACATTGCATTGGGAGTATGATTCTCTACCATGTAAGTATGACATGGTAAAAAAGAGTTATTTCACTGCTATGTGGAAAGTGTGGAATTACCAGTTATTCTGGTATATATATATACATATACCAGTTATCTGGTATATATATATATATTATTATTACAGAGCTCCAGTTCCCTGAGTTTTCAGGAATCAGCTCTTTTTCTCCAGGAGGAAAACAGTAGCTTTTAATTAAAACAGTTAAAACCAATAGATTTTAATGACTGGTTAATAAAGTGTGTAATAATGTTATTTCTTAGACGTGTCTAAATTAGAAATCCTACATGTGGAACCACCCTCTTTCTGGTGAAGCTAAAAACCTAAAGCTTTATGGAGCTTGTCAAAATAAAATTCAACACTGAGCATCTTACAGAGTTTACAAATCACACAGCTGTAATGGGTGGCAGAGACAATGGTTTTCTGCAAGTGCAGTCCATATAGTTTATGGTGCAGGGCTCCTGGGGCCTGTGAGACATCAGGCTCTTTTGGATCTCTGTGCAAAATCTCTGTAACAGGAGCTCTCAGGTTTCCCCCAAAATCAGGTCTTCACATCTGTGCCCATCCACTGGCAGAGTCTAAAGGCACAGTTTGGATTTTTGAGTAACCAAACGACCTGTCATCAGTCAGTACCTGCACTCCAAGCACACAGATAGCTGTTCTTACATTGCAGGATCAAGGCAATTAGTTTTTCCTTTTTCAAATGAACAGTTAATGAGTCACAGTTGCAGCAATTTTAAACCAGTGTCTCACTGGACATCACTGTATGTGGCTACCCAGTCATTTTGCTATGTGTGTGTGCAAGTTGGGGAGCCTGGATAAGGCTTCACCAGAACTGGGAAAAGTGTATTTCTAAGGGGATCATAGTGTACAATATCTGTATGTTCTGTTTTTAAAAGATAAAACACCAAATAAAAGTGTCATTTTATCATTCTATCCTCTTGCACGTACTTTTTTTAAAGAGAGGTTTTTCTGAGACCTAATTTGGATTGAGGTAATGATTAGTGTTCTTCAGTACTACTGATTAAATACAGTAAACTCACTGTTTTAGATAAGAAGATCAGTGTATTATTTGTAGATAGCAAAGGCAATCCATCACCATAATGATTCAATAGCTTTCAGTGGTTTAAATTCAACTACTTTAACCTTTTCAAATAGATGTTCTGCATAATGCTCTTTCACTTCTTTTAACCATTCTAAGTCACCATTTGTCTTCCAAGTGTCCTGTCAGGTACTCTGAAGATACTTCAGTGCTGTGACACAAAGTGACACAAGATCTGAAACTCAAAACTGAAGCTTGGAGCCAATCATGGAGCTATACAAACAAGAAGGAGAAAAGTACAATGACTGAAGGTATTTGTGTGAACCTAAAATTGGCTACTTGTCTTTTGCTAGCTAGCCAATGACTGAANTAAATTTTGTTATATTAAAGACAGAAAGAGAAAGGAAGATCTTTTTTTTCACGTCAATAAATATGAATCACATAAAAGGTTGATGTGCACCTTTCCAGTGACTCAGCTGCAGGCAATTGGATGTAATTCTTTTTTAGGGAAGGAGCCCGAGTTTTCTCTAGAAGTAATTCAGGATTCTTGGTAATGAAACTCCAACTCACATTTTTTTAATGCTAAAATGTCATGGAGACACTAATTGGAACAAAAATAATTCTGCAAGGCGACCTCTACTATTAACATAAAATGGATATGTTCATTTTCATGTTTTTCATTATAATTCAGGTGAGTTTTCAGCACATTCCAGTGAGCCACATATCCAGCAAAATGAATCATAAATACAATCTTAGAGGAAAGTGAGCAAGATATTTCTGAAGAGAATCTGTGCTCTTTAGTGGCTTTGGACCCCTGGTAGTGAGGTCATATTTTTGTGAGAGACTCATAATGGTTTTGACTGTCTTGGGAACCTGATAATACGAATTCCTCTTGTTGATGTACCTCTACAGAGGCACCCAATTAGGAGGCAATATGGGAACTGGCAAGGGGTAATGCTTGCCAGCAAAGTAGTCTGCTTTTACATGTAGTTCGTGGACAAATGATCTTGTCTCATTTAATTGAGCAGAACCGTGCTGCTCAGAAATTGCACAGAGATCTTCTTCATTCATTGCTTGAGTTGTACCTGATTACATCTCATAGTATGAAGCTCAGCAAAAATAACTAGCTTCAGCAGTACTTTCAGAGTCCAAATTCTATTTTATATTTTATTTTGTAACATATTTCATATAGAAACACATGCACATATACTTTCAGTATTATTTAAATGAGTAGTTATTCTAACTGTATAGGATAAGGTGACCAAAACATAAACCTGTAGACAAATCATGAAATAATTGAAAGAAAATATAATTCAGAGAATTTGTCGAGTATCATTCAAGCTTTTACCACTATTTGATTTCCAGAGAGGGGGAAATTCAATGGGATTATACTGAAGAAAAATATCAAAATTAGCCAAATAAATTATTTTCATGAATAATGCAGCCAGCTCTGCTAGAGACACATTGTAGATCATTTAAAAGAGGTATATCTATTCATGTGCTTGTGTTTATTCATTTATATTTGTGTTTATTTGTGTTTATGCTTTTCAGAAGGTTTTGTAATGCTTCATGAATCACTGAAGAGAATGAAATAATGAAAGATCTTGTCTTGTCTTGAATAGATTGGTTCTTCAATGTTGTAAATATAGTTAGAAGATCAAATATTACATTGGTTTTGCCTGTAAATGTCTCCAGATGGTAAAAAGTAGGGAAAAAAAATAATGGAAAGACAAGTACTGAAATAATTAGCCCTGATATTCACAGTTCTGAGCAACAGGTAGTCTGGAGATGTGGATTTTGTAGCCAAAGTTGTGGTAAATCTTTACAGTGCAATATCTGACCATTACTGTAGGTGAACTTAACACAGTTTTAACACAGTTGCATTTCAGCTATGCCAGTAATACTAAATCAAGATTGTTGCTACAAAAAATAATTTCAACATTAGAGTCAAAAGCATGAGAAAAAAAGTGGGCTTTTTCCATGCAAAACTCTTTATTCATGTTGAACAATTTTGATAATTATACACACATGATAGCTTTTTAGTTTTTCCATTGCTTTCAGTATTCAGTAGACACTGAATCTGGCCTATCACAACCTAAGTGCAAATTACACATATACACTTGAGAACACTTCACTTCCAAACTTGCAGCTGAGGGTGATTTTTTTTTGTTGCTTAGTAGTAAATCTTTGGAAAATAAGGTTTATAATTAAAGTGCTGATGCAGTTATAACTGTAGAGGCATAAACAGTGTAGCTATAAATAGTACAGTAACTGCAGTGGCAGACTTTGTCAAGTGGTTTGTATAGAACAGCTAGGTTGTGGCAGCTGATATGATGGAAGAAATTATGTTGAGGTCTGCTGATCAATTCCTTTTTGATGTTATTGTTAAATCCTTTTCTTCTTCAGCAAAATCTGACATTAGCTTTGTTTCTTGTCATGGGGGCATTGCTTGAAATGGGCAATCTCAATTTAACTAAAACATATATCTAAATTTCAAGGAAAGAACAAAGTATACCTGGCAAACCTTGGCCTTGACATTTAGAATTACACCATAGCAATGGTATTTAGAGACATACAGGACTTTGAAATGGGAGTTCACTAGAGTATTCACAAAATTCAACATAAGTAGTAAGAAACAATGGAGGCATTAGCCAGAGCTGATGTTACTGGAGGGACAAGTCGTGTACTATGTAAGCTTTAAGTATTTAAAGTTCTCATGAAGAAAACAAAAAGTATATGTTAATAAATTTAAAACAGCGTTTAGCATATGCTCTGGTGTCAAGCTATGCTGTTTGATATCAGTTAATATGTTATACAAGAAGACTTATCAGTATTAGTTTGCTTTTTAGAACTACTTTTTCTCCCTTGGTTATGAAATCATTCCTGTTACCCTCTGGTGTGGAACATTTTGTGATAGAAATCCAATCACTTTCTCTGTTTCCAGTCAAAATTTATTAAGAGTCCAGTGATGTAATGGTGGTCTATGATAGCTTATTTCCTCTTACATAGACAGTGCAGCGCTAAATGCACTTTAGGATCAAATTTACTGCCTTTTCTGTCTGTCTTTCCTTTCATCCTACCTACCATCTTCCCTTACCTTACAAAGAACAGTGGATGGGGGTTGGTTGGCTGTGTCTATGCTAGCAAACTAAGCAAGGTCAATATGCAGGTTTGAGCTCCAGCATAGGATCATCTATACTGTTTAACTGTTAAAACACAACTTGTTCTCATGGCCAGATGTTAGTATCCAGGTATATTTTGAGACACACGTCAGGCCAGGGGCTGATCTCTGTAGACAATATGTAAAAAGCCATCCTGTCTCATGGTGAAGGGAATTAAGCCATGAAGCTCTGCCACGTCACAAGACCTTAAGCTGCAAGAGCAGACCCTGTCTGTTTTACATAAAGGAAAGACAGTTGGCTGTAGGGCAAAAGACATCAGGATTCAAACACAGGTACAGAATTCAGTTAAATATGTTTCTAGGTCTGTTCATTACAGTAAGTTCATCATTTTTTAAAATGTTGCACATATATGGATGATCCCATCTATATAAGAAGATGCAAGAAACTTAAAATTCAGTTCTGCATGCTCCTAAATAAGATTCAGACAGATTTCCTTTTGCAAACAATAGTCTAAGTAATTTGATATCTGGGTTCCTTGATGGACACTATTAAAATTGGAATATAATTAAATCTGCTGCATTGGACCAAAGTGAATTCAGTTTTGTTGATCTCTGTATTGGCCTAAGATTCCTTTGCACTGAAGATACTATTCTGGACACTGATTGCATGTACATGACATGAATTTTCTCAGGACAGTGATTAATCTCTTACTAGATACGAAGACTGGTATTTTAGTGCCAAGCACTCACATAATCATGTATTGAAAAGAGAGAGACACTGGAGGGAATAACAGGATTTGTTAAGGCAGTGAACTTGATAGTTGAAAAAAAAAAAAGTCGGATAAATTATAGCACTTGGACTTTAACCCAAAAGAGTTTTAAATGCAGCATGGACTGTTCTTGCTGTTTCAAGTAATGGTTGCTATGGGTGACCCAGAAATGAAACAAATCATGGCATTGTAATTTAAAACTAAAACAGCTGGCAAAATATTTCCTCTCAAGCCTGTTGTCTCAGAAGTAAATGAAAAGGTCGGGAAACTTTCTATTTTCTTCTGAGAAACATGGACTGCTTGAACTAGGGAACATATTAATGTTTTCACCACAGCTTTCTATTACGTGTCAGGAACTCCATTCCAGAATATCACACTGGAGGTGATGAAAAAAGACAGATGATAGAATGAAATGGTTGAACCTAACACAAAATAATCAACCATCTTTATATTTCCACTTTACATTATATCAGGAATCCTGATTGCATTCTATAGGTGGTGGTATTTCACCTAAAAATAACAGCTGCTGCAAAGTACATGGCTGTCCACACTGTTACAATTCAAAATGCTAAGGATTTGTGTATAACAGTATAAGCCAGTCATAGCAAAGTGCCATTTTTTCTATTGAAATAAACAATGGTAACCTTGGCTAGACACAGACTGTTTGTGACTAAGATTTACCAATAGCTACTGATTTAGAGAAAAGGGGAAGGTGAGGGAGGTTTAAAAGTGTCTCTTGTTTTAGCAGGAATTCCTGTGAGAAGCAATATGGTCACAGCAGTAGCACCCTGAAGAATTAAAAAAGCTCAAGGTACAATGGAAAAGACTCTCAGAAACAGAAATCAGTGGATACTTGTTTTCCTAAGAGAGGATTTTGGCTACCCTTCCTTGCTGAAGTAGTGTTACTCCCAGAGTGCTCCCAGTAACAAGGGTGATTGTGGTAAACCAGCGTAAAGACAACGGCCAGCACATTTCTACTTTATTTTCAATCAACACTAACCAACCACCCTTTTTATTTTTTATTAAAATAAAGAAAAAAAATCACTGGAATGCACAGACATTGTTTCACAATGCATCTTCATTAAGACTTCGATTTTGCCAAGTCCTTGACAAAGGGAGTTTGAGGTGTTAAGGGATTTTGAAAACATGCAAAGAGACACATAAAATAGCCTGAACTTAGCCAACTAAAGTTTTAAATAGGGAAGAACCTGAAGTCTTTGGAACTGTGGAACTTGGCAATCACACAGCAGGGAGATCTTTTACCAGTAATTATTTTAACATTAGCCACAATCAGTAAGAAAATAGCAGAAAGTACTTTCCTTCACCACTACGACTTCCAAGATGCACTGCTGTGTGCTCTTTCTTCCAAGTCTTAATAAGAAATATGATGATAAATGGCATCCTTTGCTAATGTTTTTAAGACAGCCAAGATTATAGGATAGCATTTCTCATTAATAATGTTGTAGCATGCTATATTATATGTGAGAAATCTGAACGTGTGGAATGAAAATTTTTAAAAAGTGAAAAAAATATAAAGGAATCATTGTCTTTGGGAGATGCTTTCTAAGCCACAAATCCTAATTTTTCTTGCTTTTGATTCTTTATAGTCCCACAGCTGTAAAACATATGCCAAAGCTAACGCTCTGTCTCTGTTATTTCCTCTCTTCTTAAACCAACTGCTATGTATTTTTTTATTTTAGATGCCAGCATGGTAAACAAGGGATTTAGTGCCTCCTCCTCATTCTCTTACAGGTATTACATGTATTGGCTGTACTATTAATTAAAAATTTATGGAAATAACTGAATGTGAAAGCAGCATATTTAAATTGCACTGCTCTTTAGATGACCATATGATGCATTTAACTGATTTTATAACAGATTACTTTAACCACAGGCAATTATTTTCAACTACAGCAATATCTCTTGGGAAGTGGTGCCTGATCTTCCAGGTATGACAAGATTTAACTTACCACAATACAAGTTGAGATTACATCTTTCTTTAGTAGTTTCTTACTTTGAACGGTTTCTGTAGAGGAAGCTTAAGGAGGAAAATGAAAATAGCAAGGAAGAAAATCACATGCCTACATCTGTAAGAAGCTCACATA
>VZZY01021152.1:0-26266 GCA_013400335.1 Eurystomus gularis | reverse complement strand
AGAAGAAGAAATTGCAACAAGAGGCCATTGGAAGCCGCGTGCTGCAGAAAGCCACGCCGCAGAAGGCCACGTTGCCAGAAAAAGTTGCTCCAGGCTGGGAGCACCATATTGAAGAAGAAGTGGTGCCGAAGAAACTGCACCGAAAGCTGCACTGCCAGAAAAGACGTGCTGCCAGAGAAAAAGCCACTCCAAGCTGCAAGAGAAAGAGAGAGAGAGAAACTCCAATCGCACCGAAAAGCTACAAGCTGCTGACGTCACTGGAAACAGTCCAGGTCTGCCGGTCGGGCATCGTCGCCGTTCCACGAAGACCATCACCAAACGCCGAAAGGACACATACACACACACACACACACCATCCACACATACAGGTCATATCTTGACATAATTAAGTCCTTATTTGCCCTTATTTCTCAGTGGGTGAGAGAGGGAGTGAATGGGTGGGCGTAGTCTTCTTTAATACCATAATATTTCCATAGAGTAAATAAGGTTTTATTTGAATATATTTAGTAATAAACTTGTTAAATACTCATTTCGATCTCCGTGTTTGCTTGCGAGCTTGGTGGGGAGATGTCCCAATTTACCCTCAACCCTTCTCCCTTTGGGAGGTGGTCGGACCTCTGCGCACCCGACCGCGACAATGAGCTTTCTAACAGGTAAGTTCCCCAACACAGTTTGGAAAGCATCATAGTACGCAGATTAACATAGCTTTCCCACCATGATGAATCACAGAATGCTAGGGATTGGAAGGGACCTAGAAAGATCATCTAGCCCAATCCTCCTGCCAGAGCAGGAGCTCCTAGATCAGGTCACATAGGAATCAACATGCTCAAGCTAACACAACTAAAATACAGTCTTTGATTATTAATATAAAGACTTCAAAATCTTCAGCAGTTATTCTCAGAAATAGAAATGAGATGGATTTTGTTCTTGAGTGGAAGCCAATTTTACACCAAACTAAAACAGAAAAGTGAGTGAGCGGTGCACAAATTCATCTCTTTGATAGAAAAAAAGTTTAAAATACACATTTGTAAACTGAATTTCAGTCAAAATATTTTGTTCTGTATATGAACCTGACAAATTCTTTTCATTTACCTTTGTGCTTCTGGAGATTGCATTACGTTTGGATGTTTCATGAGATACTGTCTAAGAGTCTGTTTTTTTCGAACAGGACTCACGGCTTCTTTTCTTGCTTTCTTCAAAGTTGATGCCTCTGTTTTCTTTGAAGATGGGGTCTCCATCCACTTTAAAAAAATCTTCCATGAAAATCTTAAATATGCTTCAAATATTTATACCTACATTATCAATTACTAGATGTATACAGCAGTTTGGTTTATCCAGGAACAGAAGAAAATAGAAAATAAATTCCAGAACTGTTTGTCAAAAGCAGACAGCAAAAGAAATATTTAATATTCCAGAAAGCTTTACCATTTTTCTGGAAGGTATATGTCAAATGCCTGACACTAAGAAGCCAGCCAGGTCCCCAAGTATTTTCTTTCACATACCAGTGTTTTAATCTCAAAAATAATGATAGTTCTTTTCCAATTATTATACATAATAAAACTTTGCAATTCAAAAACTGAGACAGAAAAACCCTTTCCCTAATCTCTCTCAGATGCTAGCATTATTATGGCATTACTATAGGGGTATAAGGAAGAAAACTCTTCCTCCAAAATAATACAAATTCATTAAGATTATTCTTACCTTCCAATAAAAGCAAAAAGTAGTTTAAAAGAATTGTGAACAAAAAGCCTTGATTGTGCAGTTAGAATACCTGCACAAGGAGCTAATCAGGAACAACTACTCATGAAAAAGTGTACAACATATTGTACAGAAAGGCCTAAGTTGATCTCCTCTTCTTAACATGATAGTACCCAAGTTATTTCCTATTAACATATTGGGTTTTTTAAAGGGAGCTGAAAGGCAAGTTTTCATTTACTTTGGAATGCATTACTCTGACTCATCTCAAATTCCTCACAATGTCTTTCAGATAAATCCCATGCCAACTTTTCTCCCTGGTTTTAAGAGTGCAGAGGTGAGCTGAAGACTAGAGTTTGTATTCCAAATTTGAGCAATTATGCATGTCTCTAGCTGAGGTTTTTATGAGACAGCTTTTTAAAACTTTATTTTTGTGCTTATGGTATTGCTGCCCAGTAACGACAGACATGGCTGCTTAAAAACAAAACTCACTTTCTGCAAGGTCCCAGCTCTTGTAGTGTATCTATCCGTGTCTTCTGGCAGAGTGGGAGAATTTGCTTCTTGTGTTGAAATTCCACTGATACAGCGAAGATGGTCATTCCTCCTGACAAACAAATAATGTTAAAATCATCATCATCATCATCATGTTATTTAACTCCTTTCACAGTTAAAGTGTTATCTTTGGGAACAGGTAGCGCACACACAATTCCTTCGGGAGTTTTAAATTCAGCAGGTTTTCTTCCCTTCTTTCCATTAGAAAATATGAAGTGCTTACTTTCAAGGTTTATTATTGATATCTGAATTTATAGATAACAACTATCTTGCCTTCCTAACTCTCAGTAAAGAAAAACTATTTGCTTCATTACCCAAATTCTACTATGGAATTCTCCAAGAACTTCTTCATGACCAATTTTTTTGGTCTTTTGTAACAGCAATTCTTGTTCCCTATAATTTAATTCCTTTTCATTGATTATTTGCCTTTCAAATTTTAGAAATACTGTTGTGCATTTCTGACACAGTTATAGTTACATTTCTTTGGCATCCTTTCACGTAAGTGTCTACAATGTGGTTCCATTAGTCTTTCCAGTATAGTTTTGGTGGGGTTTTTTTGACACTACAGTAGACCCCGATCAGTTTGCTTTTGATTTAACCTGATATACTGATCCAAGTTATCCCACTGCCGCCTCATAACAGTTTAGCAAATGGCCATATTACCAAATGGTGCCTGTGAAAAGCAAAAATCCTGGAAACTGCTGATGCTAGACAGGAGTTTTGCACAGATATAGCCAAGGGAGAAGTGTTCATGTATAATAAGGTCACAATACAGTATTTTCTGTAGCTAAGTAATCCTCTGTGTTCATGGAATTTCTGCAGGCTGGGAGCCATGGAAATGGCACCAGATAGGTCTTCTACAAGGTACAACTTACAGTTTCCGCTGTAACCATTACACTGGTGAACCTACATTGTAATTTTTCACTACTACTATAATAGAGGTCTACCTTTTCAAGTAAACTTGCACATTGCCAGCCCATTCCAGAACGCACTGAAACTTCTCTTCATTCAGGATTTTTTGCAAAACTTGAACAAAGAACTCAAGAAAACGTGAATTCTTTCTGAATTTCATCACTGCAAGAAAGTAATAAATAATAAACATAGGTTTTGTATTTATACTGTAACGAGGTGTTTAAGGAACGAATAGATGCAGTGCTTGAGGATATGGTGTAGTGGTTAGAGAGGATTTGGTGTAGTGGTGTAGTGGTTAGAGTGATGCTAGGAGAAGGTTGGACTTGATGACCCTGGAGGTCCTTTCCAACCATAACAATTCTGTGATTCTGTGATTCTGTGAGTTCTGAATTCAGCTATAATTACAGGTATGTACATCTCGAAGCACATACCTATGTAATGTTTCATGCTAATGAAGAAAAGGCACATCCAGAATCAGAAGTTCACTCTACTTACACTCCTAAAATGACAAAACTCTAGGGACTGAGGAAACAGGTTTGGAACTATTTTTCTATCATGCAGAACATAGTACAAAAATATTTTATAACAATATTCAGCATGCCTAATTGTACACATGCTGAAAATCCTGAAAAAACAGTAAAGCAACTATAAGCAAAGCAACTGCATCCTATCCACCTAGGTTGCTCTTCTCAGTGACAGTCACATTAGTATACAAGCATCACACAGTTCTCATTGCGGCAGTGGAGCTGTGTTGTCTAGATTCTAGGCAGCTTTTTAACTGTTTGCAAACTGCTTTTCTGTTTGGCTATCTTCATAATTTTTTGCCATCAAGAAATAAATAAGCATGTATCCTATCTGAAAAATATACTAAATTTACAGTCTAGCTTCTATTGTTATTTGGAACATCAGCATTAAGAAAAATAAGGCAGTGGCAAAGGTCACATACCAGAATCTTAAATCCTGTTTCAAGTAGGCAAATCTTAAATCTTAAATCCTGTTTCACACTATGCAAGTGTAGTCAGGCTTTTGTGAATTCCTCTTTCAGTAGCATAATTTGATGTGGAAATGGGGTGTATCAGTTTAAAAAAAACATTCCACACAAACAGAATCTTTGAAAACTTGACACAACTATTTAAAAAAAAATGAGCTCATTGTTAAGGCTATTAGAAAATAAACATTATTCAAATTATTTTAAATATTATTTCATATACTTAAGATCATCTAAAATAACTTATTGCAAATATTTCATATACTTCTAAATGTGACTATATTAAGAACTTTTTTAAAGCTGTGTTTTACTTGATTTTGTATATTTGAGAACAAAATGAAAAGAAAGTTTATAAGAGCTCATTCCAAAGAAGAAGCAGATAGCCTTACTAGGAACTTTCTGAAGTAATGAAGCCTTCACAATTAAAAAACCACCAATTATCCTACCTTCTTGATAAGCACTGTTTGATGTCCAACATGAAATTATAGGGTGGAGGAACAAAGGATCTTCTTGTCCTGTAAGCTCCGATCCACGAGCTACATCAATAACAAAATCAAATCCATTATGACAGGCAGTGATATTGTACAACAGAAACCCAACCTGTGAAGTGCTAAGGCTGAGTTGTGGGCGCCAAGTTGGAGCTGACCTGTGGATGAGTCACAACCTAGCATAATGTTTTGTTGTTTCTGTTGGCTTCATGTTCCAGAGGCAGAACCTGGCCCACCTGTGTCTCTGTGGCTCCACCCTCACCCAGGTGGTTGTGGTTGGGGTGGTGGGCGAGGCCAGGATTATATTAACCAGGAGCCGATTAGTTAGAAGAGCTTCCTGCTGGGTGTGGCTTCTGTTGAGGCTGGTTGTGTCTTGCAGAGCTCTCATGGTGGTGTCCTTCCATGTGAAGGGCCACTGAGGGAGCCCATGGAATGGGCTGCCCCGAGAGGTGGTGGAGGCCCCATCCCTGGAATCATTCAAGGTCAGGCTTGATGAGGCTCTGAGTAACCTGACCTAAGCAGATGTCCCTACTTGTGTAGGGAGGTTGGACTAGATGACCTCTGGAGGTCCCTTCCAGCCTGAAACATTCTATGATCTCTGTCCATTATGTCCAGCAGGCCATGCTGGCACTACAGTGGGCAGTGGAGGAGCTGGGCCCACAGGAACCTGTGGCAGGACTGTCTGAAAGAAGACTTCTGAGGGGATGTTGCTGAGTTCAGCGTTGGCCTGTGTGATCAGGCAACTGATGGCAGCGTAAAATGATGATGGCTGAATCAGCACAACTTGGAATCATAACTGAACTAACTAGAAAAATCATAACTAACATAACCAGAAAAATCATTCTTTAGAACAGAGCTTGCTTTTAAATCTCTCACTGTCATCCAGAGAGAAATCGGAAAGCTTGCTCTTCTAACATAAGCAGCTGTGCCACTTAAATAATGAAGAGCCTATGGATGTGACTAATGAACTTCCAGCTACTAGACTAATGATCAGGATGTCTGGAGTTCATCAGGGGTCTAACAAAGGTCCATACAAATCATCTGTGGAGGAGGAAGTGGAGTAACAACATGTCCAAAAATGTATTTAAAGCTATACAGCATGAACTGGACACATGAAGCCACTAGTGTTTGCATACATGCTTGGCATATAGATAAGTAGGTAAAGGAATTTTTTCTTCTTCACCCAAATGCTTACATAAATATATGTATACAAATTCATTTCTATTCTATAAATAATGTATTAAATATGGGCGTAAATAATGCATACAATATATAGTTACAAATATTATATATAATATATAGGCTAAAAAGAATTTGGATTCAAGCTTCTAGGAGTTGAACACAGCTGAGTTACTGGCTGATGAACAACAGAACAATGTTACATGTGCTATTGCTATTTTGCCTTAATAAAGAAACATGACCTACAAATTTTGTGCTTAGGCAAGTTCTGTGGTTGAAAAAGATCAATGCAGCTAGTCTCTGAAAAAAAGCAAGGATAAAAATGCATTTTGAAACAAGCAGTTGTGATATTGGATCAATAGCTATGCCCTCTAGTTGTAGTAGTCAGTTGAAGTTTGTTGAGTGCAAATAGAAGAGCCAGCAGGACAAGCAGATTTTTTAAATTTTATTTTTAGGACAAGTCACACCCTTTATAAGTACCCTCTCTTATTTGAGAAGTTCAAAAATATATTGCTTCAAAATGAGCATTTTCACAAAGAATAGTACCTCCCAAAAATTATTACATGGGAAAACATTTGAAATTTCAGGTTTTAAATGGTGTATGAAGTGTTTTGGTTTTTGAGGGAAGTGACTATTCCCCTCTATTCAGCACTTGTAAAACCATATCTAGGTTACTAAGTGTGGTTTTGGGCACTGTAGTACAGGATACTGACATACTGGAGTAAGTCCAGGGAAGGGCCACCAAGACGATAAGGAGCTAGAGTGCTTGATAAAGCAAGAAGAGGCTGAAAGAATTGGGTTTACTCCACCCTAAGAAAAGGCTAAGAGCAGTCTATACCTACCTAATAGGAAGAATACAGAATGTGGAGACAGACTGTCCTTAGTGATAGCACAAGAGGCAATAGACACAAGCTGAAAATCAGAAAATTCCAAATAGATAGAAAGAAAACTTTTTTAACCATAGGAGCGGTCAACTATTGAAACAGTTTGCCCATAATGGTTGCAAAATATCTTTCTTCAGAGAGAATCAAGACTTGACTGGACAAGTCCCAGAGCAATGTCATCTAACTGTACCTGTTTTGAGCTTTCCAGAAATGCCTTCCAACCTTAACTATTCTATGACTCTATTCAGGCTCCAAGGAGTATAAGATGCCACATAAATATAATGGAAAATAAATTAGTAGTGGCTCTGTGTTTTAAGTTCTAATCAAATTTCCTTTATAAGTCCTGGTTATTAATTCATCTAACTTTGGCAGAACTATTAGCCTGAAAATTCTTGTGCTTAACCCAAACTCTAAGATATTTTAAAGTTGATACATTCATTCCCGAGTTACAAAATAGTTAAATGCCAGTAAAAGAGAACTTCTGTTAACTTTCTTCAGGAAGCCTTTTCTCCACTAAAATTTCCTGCAGTGGCCATTACTACTAGCACTAGTAGAATACTAAGATATGCTCGAAATGGACAGTGGTCTTTGCCACTGCATCTTCTGACTTAGGAAGATAAAGCAATCCTAACAACATGGAACCCAATTTACACAGATTTGGAGAACATATATACTTGCAGAATAGAACAAAAAATTGACCGTTCCTTTCTAAGAAGGAATGAGTGTTCTGGTGGAAATTATGAAAAAGATGAATAGGAGTCACTATACGCATCGGTACCAAGTACATAGAAGATCACTGGAATTATGATTTCGATCGATATATCATGAAAGATAAATGAAATAAAAGTACTTCTTAGGTAAAAAAAAATATTACAAATAAACCATAGAAAAAATTCATAGAAAAAGGTAAGAAGTGTTTTAAAATTACACCCACCTGGTTTTGTCAGTCTGAGGAGATTTAATTCAAGAGCACTTAGATTTTCTGTTGCTTTTTCCATTGCAGCTAAATGACATGTCTTTGTAGAAGTGGTCTGGAAGAACCAATACTTAGTTATGAAAACTCAGCTTTTGCCTAACTAAAGCCAGCAGGTCAATAGTGGAGTTTAGGTTAGATACCACCTCTGCTAATTCTGTATTGGATAATTTAATCAATATTGGTTTATTTTTCTTTTCAAGTGAAATAAAAGTGATGTTAATAATTTTTTTAGAACAGCTTCAAAAACTTGGCCATTATGGATTGATCTCCAAGGCAGCGAGTGGAGCTGCTCTGCCACCAAATAAATTTTTAGGGCAGTCCCACCAAATAAATGTTTAGGGCAGTCCGACATGCTGCTACAACAACATACTTGAACAAATCGTTTGACAAAATATGTTGTTTTCCAGTAAAAGTAATCCCTTGTAGGTTATTTACTGCCTACAGAAATTAAAATCTTCCTCCAGACAGGAAGTTCCTTTTTTTTCACTTTGGTGAAACTGTCATTTTCAGTCAGCCCTACATGGCTCCACATATTATATTATTCCTATGGTCTTAGATTCCTTTCTCTTTTTTATATGAACCTGGGAGCAGCTAACACAAACTCAGCAATAAACAATGGAGAAAACTTTGTACTGGATCCTATCAGTGTCCTACAAATTTTCTTACAGAAATCTTTCCCTGTAAGCTGACTGACTTTTTGTCCCTCTCTTTAATGTATCTCAGTTTCATGCTCACACTGCTTCCTTTCTTCCTCTCTCATAATTCCTACGTTCTTACCTCTTCTTCAATTCTCCTCTCCCATAAAATCTAGTCTAAAATTATTTAGAGAAAAAACGGACAGAAAAGTATCGAGAACCAACACTTTACTCTGATTTGAAGTTGTAGGAAATCCTCACAATCTGATGCATCTAATTGTTATTCAAGTATTATTGTCTTTGAGGTTGAAACTTCTTCCTCCACTCAGAAATATTTTTCACTGTACACAATTCCCAAGTTACTCACTTATTATGACTCAGTTTCAAGCAGCTGCTACACAAAACAAGAGGCTAAGTTTCTACATTATTTAGGATATTTTTTCTCTTCTTTACTTATACAATTCTTTTTTTTTTTTCTGTCTAATAAAGCACTCTTGGAAACTGTATGTGAAGATCAGTTAGGGATGCTTGTAGAAATATCTGCAGGATTCTCATGGCTCTGAACCGTAATATTGCTAACCCCTCTCCAGTTCAACAAGGTGAGACCCTGTATCTACTACAATCTGCAACTGGTCTTAACAAAGATGGCTACAATTAAATAGGAGCCTCTCAGCTGTACTTTGGGAACTCTTATTTTACAGGGAAACTCTTATTCCATGTAATCACTTCTAAAACAAAAAGGGAGTAAATGTAGTCTTCAAAATAACAGAATACCATATTTAAATTTTTTTTAAAAGGTAAAAATCAGAGCAATTACTTTAACTTCTTTGTTAGCTTGTGTTTCTTCCTTTTTCATAGCTCCTGACAGGCAGGGTGAGGTTGTTGCTGACAAATCCAACAATTTTTTCCCGTAGTTAACAATAATTACTGCTAGTTCATATTCTTTCCATGAACGCAGTACCTATTAAAGAATCACCTGTTATATATTTTTGTTTTGCATAACACGTAATGTTTCATTATTGACTACTTATAATTGTCAAAATGCATATTATAAATAGAAATTAATTACTAAATACTTAAATTTCCTTTCATTAATAAAAAAAAAAACCAGGACTATAGAACTGTAAAATAATTGGAATTACAGATATGTATCTGTGTGTTCTAATTCTGCTTAACCTATCCCTCAGAGAATAGAAAGACTTAACCAGAAGTATCTATTGCTGTGATTGACATTCTCCCTGTTCTCAGGCAGTACTGCTATCAAAGAATATAAAGGGTAACTAAATGATCCTCATTTACCGCTCTGGTATCAAGTGCACATTTCAAAATCCCAGCTGTATTAGTGAAAGGAGTGGTGAAATTTATTTTTAAAATCATGAAATTTATAAATGAACAGCGTAGGGAATGTGTTTAGATGGCTTTATCTTCTTCAGATAGCACTCTAAAGGCCGAAGTGTTTCTACTATATGCAAGGTAACTTCACATTGGTATGTTTGTCTTTGGGATACAAAATAAGTGTATAGATTACTTTAGGATAAATACAGTACATGGTCTGACTAACTCAATAGAAAACCATATACCGTGTATTAATCAGAAGCATTTGCAATTCACTTATTCTGTTCCTTATTCTGTGTGCTATTCTATTGAAATGCTTTCTCTAAGTAAAACAAAAAAATCAGCAGTACAAGCAGACAGTCATTTAGCTGAAGAATCCAACAGCAAACACTATATCCCGGTTCCAAATCGGCTTTATTGGCCTTGATAGCCTCCACCTGGGCTCTCCCTGCCTGGGGCCAGGAGCTCCTCTTCAGTTCAGGCCCGAGCCTGCAGTCCCTGCCATCTCCTTTGTGGCAGGAGTGTCAGTCTCCACTGTGCTCCATGGTGGAGCCTGGGCCTGGCAATGGATCCACTGGTCTGGACAGTCAACACATGGACTGACTCCTCAGCTTGACCTCAGCCCACTACCAACATGATGGATCAGCCTGATGGGCTGTGTCTGACCCTGGCTACCCTCACCAGACCCAATCATGACCTGCAGATTGACTTTCCAGCTTCACCTCGGACCTGCCTCACCACCACAAACTCACCCAATGATCTGAACTCCTGGTTGAACCTGACTGTAAGGTCCTACCAGCCATGGCATTGCCATTGGCTCCTGACTCGCCAGCCCTTGCCATGCCCTGACACTGCCCTCACAGCCACGAAATAATTGATTAATATGAAGAAAATGACAACACTAAGGCTTAAAATACTCATTTTTAGAATGAAAACTGGGTCTTCTTGCAGTGCACTTTTAAGAAGATTTGACACTGATAAGGTCTTGTGAGGTAAGCACAGAGATCCAGCTCCTATAAAGACCAGGGTGAAGGATCACCAACACAAGGGAATCCCTCAAAGCATCAGCCACAGCTCAGCTTTAGCACGAGCTCTTAGCTAAGGGATACTCAAAGCTAGAGGAGAGCTGACTTTTTCTGTATCATACATTTATCATGGCAGGTACTTTAACTTCTAGCATGTCTCTATACCTGGGGAAAAAATCTTACTGGTACCATATTTCTCCTTACCTCACTAAATAGATTGAGTATCTGAATCATAAATGTGATCTACAGATATGTATTATGCTTAAAAGTTAAGGTGTTTATGTTCCTGCCAGCATGTGGGACTAAATAGTACAAAGTATCTTGTATCTAATTAGCAAGTAAGCTAGATATGCTAATCTGATTAAAAATACAAATATGGTTTATTTGCAATAAACAAATGTTTAAATTTATATATTACATATAAGCTTAATTAAAAAAAAATATATCTTAAATATAAAAATACATACAATGATATCAAATACAGATTTCATGTCATGGACTAATCGTTTCAGTCTATTTTCTGAACAAATTAACATTCTCAATTATATTAAAAAGTCAAACTGTCATTATTATATAAAATACAGATATAAAGTTACTGATAAATATTTCTATATCTTCACTATTTAAGAATGCCAGTTCTGTAAGATATCACTCTGAAGGCCAGCTTACTACACCTTTTTTTTCTTCAAATGACAAGAGCTGTACCTTAACTGAGCTGTAAGCACAATAATACATACCATACCTTTGCTGTATAAAATGAAGAACAAGCTATCATATGCTGAATACTCTCATAACATCCTGCCTGCCTCCTCTGCAAAGTAGCACTTGGAATTTCTTGAAGGACAGCCAAGCACTTAATGAGCATCTGTAAATACAAGGGTTAAAGTCTGGAGTCTTCAACACACTTAGAAGCTTGTACCTCTGAACAGCCTATTGTATTTGATGGTGAACTTTAAAAATACTTTGAAATCTAATGGAAAAGATTAAACGCTAGCTCTACAGAAGCCAATAATACAATTTTCATTGAATTAATGGTGTCGAAATTTCAACCACAGCCCTTTGGAATAAATGACATAGTCACATAAAATCACAGATATTAAATTACAGGTACATAATGGATATTTTTGCTGATTTAATTAACATGAAATCAAAGAATGGTTAATTCAGTGAGATGACACTCCTTGTAGAGGACTGTTTAAAAATACGTCAAGCTGGTCAGAATTTTAAATGAAAGAAAAATGTTTCCAGTATGCTCTAATACTAAAAGACTTATTTCCCTCCATTTTTGTCTATCAGACATGAAAAGAACATGTGACTAAATTATTTTTCCCTTTAATTAGGATATCTGAAATAGGAGCCACTTCCAGTGGCTAGCTGTGCCTTTAGTAGGTCATCACAGACAATGACTTTTTAAGCAAGAGAGTATCCCTGTATGTAAATGGATTTTATTTTTTTTCCTAAACACGCCTAAAAACTTCTCAGGGCCCTGAGTACCCCAATAGTCATTCCCTGAGCAGCCTCACTTGGGCCTCTTCTCACAAGCCTTCAGTCCCTGTTTGAGCTGTGGTATTGGTGTGCTGGTCTTCAGTTGTGCCTCCTGGATGGACCTTGGACCTGTGTTGTAGCCTTGCCTCCAGTCTCTGGATCCAACTCCTGCAGCTCCTGACTTTCTCCTGAATGGACTCTGGGCCAGCCCAGCAACTTCACCTTCTCTGGATTCTCAGTGGATCATCTTACCAATACCTGTCTCTGTCTGCCATGTTCAGATGCTGCTAGTCTGTGCCTTGCCTGCACTGTCGTCACCTCATCCTTCCTCACAGAGTGAACGTGCTCTTACTGCTGCTCCCTAAGACAAAGCTACCTAATTACAGGGGAAAAGTTGCACGTTTCTGTTGTATCCTTGCTGAATCTAAAACCCACATCTGCTGCTTCAGAAATGGCAGGAAAGGATTCAGGTAGTCGGTTTTCAAAGAGAAAGTGCTTGCTTCTGCTAAGGAACACATGGCTGAAAGCTAAAGACTGCATTATCAAAACATTGAATAGCCTTCTTTTTATAAGAAGAAAATAAAACTGTATATAAGGAAACATTCTTTACAAAGCCATAGGCAAATGCTGCTTTTCTCTCCTCAAAATTTCCATCTGCAAATATCATTCAGGTAGAAATTACATCATAGATTCTACTATAGTTTTAAAATCCCAACAAATCACCCTGCAGAAAAAATCAATATTCCGCAGTTACTTTAGCGTATCTGAGAGAAGAATCTGTGCAGCTTACACTGAACTTACATGCATTGGGAACACATAAAACCATAAAAGGTTTTTCTTTCAGCTTCTACTAAGAACTCAAAGCCTGGATATTTAGCTCTCCCACTATATACTCCATTATAAGTTTAATTTGAATCACTGTAACTGCAGGACTTGGATGCCAGCTGCTTTGTCTTATAATACTCTCACCTGAACTACTGGCACTGAAGAAATCTTGTGATAAATAATAGGAGCAAGGAGACCATAACATTGTACAACAGACTGCAGGGTGTAACTTGCATCATTCAACCAATTGCTAAGTTCAATTGCTACAGTCATTCTTTCACATTCTTCTAATCTAGCAACCTGTAAAAGAAAAACATATTTTGATTGAAATATGAATTCTGTTGTTTTAAGTCATTTGAGACTGAAAGAAGACAGATGTTATTGCAGTTTATAAAGCAGTGTAAGCAGCAAGTAAGATAAAAGTTTAAAAATTAATTTACATTGACATCTGTTAGAAGTATATAAACAAATGCAACATTATCCATAATTCTAAATGAAATTACTGTTCTTGACCTAATTGTGCCATCTGAATTTACCTGTACAATTTAAAATGCCTGGTTAACAACCTCAACCTGCGTGGAGTGGAAATGTCACATGCTAACCCCTCGCAGCAGGTAAGGGGAGGATAATAATTTCTTGCTTTCCCTTCCAGTTATCTGCTGCAGACCTTGCATGTATGAGCAGATCCATTAAAGTCACTAAGGAATCAACTGGTCGCATTTTTATGAGACCAGTACTTCAGCAAAGAAAGAGTGGAACAGGAATGTAATAATGCGGGAGGCTAAGCTTGACTATCCAAATAAAAGAAGAAAGTTTTCTGTGTCATTAACGTGCCACTATACTATAAAAAAAGTCTGAAATAACATAAAATAAGCTTATTATATTAAAATGATGAAACTCAAGTTCAATATTGATGAAAATACACATATTAAATAGCAGAAATTTTTAAAATTAAAAATCCAAAATGCATCTTAGTAAGACAAAAATAACCATTATTATAATTTCCTAAGTTATAGTCTATTACCACTGAAGTCAAGGAAAATCCTTTCTCAGTTGGAATCAGTGGGCTTCAAATTAGACAATAATGACTCAGAAATCATCTTTCCACCAAGATACAAAATAACCAACAGCTACTAAAACACTTCTGAAAGAAAGATCAGATAACTCATAGATAATGAAGTATTCTGTAAATAGGATTAGTACATTGCAACTTTTATCTTGCAATGATGAAATACAGCTAATCAAAAAGTAAAATCAAATCCAGTATATTATTTTCAAGCCACACATACTTGTTCCTTATAAAGTATCTCACTGGAACCAACAGAATCACAGAAAAGTGCTCCTTCCATGACATTAATGTCACAGACAGCAAATATATTCCTCAGGAAGAGGTGCAAGGTAATAGGAGAACTCTGAGATACAGCTTCAAAACATAACCTACAAAATAAAAAAAGCAAAAGTATTGTAAAAGCAAGTTAATGATGATTCAGATATTGAATGGTTGAAACTGCATTATATTAAAATGTAGTCTTTAATTTTAAAATGATGAACAAAAAAGATTATTGTCGCTACTTCTGGAAGTAGCATTTATGCATAAAACTGACAAAATAGCTTAAAATTTCTAATATAAAAAAATAAAGGTCTAAGAGTCCTCCTCAAATTGTTGTCCACCTTCTACTACACTAAGAGAGCTTTTCCTTAGTTGTTTCATCTAATCCAGTGAAACTTACTTTTAAGTTTCTTTGAAAACTTGGGATGCTATGGCTTATTTATTTTAACTGTCTCCTTTTACACATTATTTTTCTGTATGCTGAGAATGATGCATGCAGCTCTGAAATCCATTACTAAGTATTAGTAGTAGACTCCTTTTCATCACTTATGTCATGTATTATAAGTCTCAAAAGAGCCCCTTTTCTACTGCCTGCTTATTTGTTGTTTGGTTTTTTTCCTTCCTGGGGGATACAGGAGCACTTGCACTATTTATATTTTTCTTAATATTTTTGTTACAGGAAAAATCCTATTATTTTGAAGTTAAAAAAAAAAAAAGTCCTCCTTCTTCTCGATCGTATTTCCTAAAACAGACTGAAAATGAAGAGGGAAGATCAAATAGACATATTCACATACTTGGAATTACCAAGATATCAATAGGGCTTCTGGCTGGAAACAGTTTCCTTTCCTTCCAGCTCCCTCTACTGTCTCTTTAAGTCCTATATACTTCAAAGCTAGTCCACCTAATTTGTTAGCTACCGATCAGTAAAACTGAAACTTATTTCAGGTCTGATACTGCAGCTTTGAGAATCTTCCATATTAATTGTAAAAAAAAAAAAAAAAAAAAGGACATAACTGTCAGAGATGCAAAGTCCCTGAAACTGCTTTGCAGAGTTATTTAAAATTGTATTTCTTCATTTGATTTATTTGAAAGTAGCTTCATTCAAATGTAATCTCTAGAGGTGTATGTATTTTTTAAAAAACAGCAATAACCCACCAAACAACAACAAAAAAACACTACAAAAAAAATGAAAAAAAAAAAAAAATTAAAAACAAGTGAAGAAAATGCACAATGACCAGCCTTGCATTCCTGCTTTGCGGTCTAGGGGCCATTACCATCCCCCTGCCTAGGGACAGATTTAAAACATCCACGTAGTCATGAAATAGGATGTCTAGTGATTATCTGCCAGCATCAATGCAGTGCACAGGCTGCCTGAAATCCCAGATGCTCTTATGGCATGTAACATCAAGACCTTCGGTCAATTTTTATGCCTAGTATCAGACACATGGTGGCACTTGAAGGACAGACAGGATACACATCAGTGGTCTGGCTGAGACCCAAACAACAAGTATGCTTAGACACTACTTTCTCCTGTAGCAGGATTCAAAGCACACACAAGCCTACATTATTTGCTTGCACCCCAACAGCATTACCGTGAGAAAGCTATGGGCTGTGATGGATGCAAGTATATCAAAACAACATAGGGAAAACGCTAGCTGCACTGTATGTCTCAGAATAGCTGACTACCTGTTACTCTGTAAAGTGGAAAGGTAGGTATTCTGACAAAACTTTTAGGAAATTCCCCTAATATCTATTTCTAGAAAGAAATACTCAGGAAGACTGCGTTCAGTTCTGGGCTCCCCAGTTCAAGAGGGACAGAGATCAACTTGAGAGAGTCCAACAGAGGGCTACGAGGATGATTAGGGGACTGGAACACCTGCCTTATGAGGAAAGGTTGAGAAACCTGGGGCTTTTTAGTCTGGAGAAGAGAAGACTGAGAGGGGATCTAATTAATGTGTCTAAATATATGAGGGCTGGCTGTCATGAAGAAAGGGGCAACCTCTTTTCACTTGTGCCCTGCGATAGGACAACGGGCAATGGATACAAGCTAGAGCACAGGAAGTTCCGCCTCAACATGAGGAGGAACTTCTTGACTGTGAGGGTTCCAGAGCACTGGAACAGGCTCCCCAGAGAGGCTGTGGAGTCTCCTTCTCTAGAGACTTTCAGAACCTGTCTGGATGTGTTCCTGTGTAACCTGCCCTAGATTCTGTGATCCTGCTTGGCAGGGGGGCTGGACTTGATGATCTCCAGAGGTCCCTTCCAACCCCTAACATTCTGTGATTCTATGATTTCTTGATTTCTTCTTTTATTCTTGAAACATGAATGATTAACACACACACAATAAGGTTGCTTCTAGTCATTATGGTTTCAAGACTAAGGCAGTCTGTCAAACAGAAATGGAAATGCTGCAAAACTTTTACATACCTCCTCCACAAGTTTGCCAAAACTTTTGAAATTAGTCAAAAAATTATTCCACGCAAGTGAAGATAATTACTTGTGTTCAGTTAAACAGGACGTTAGTTCATTATTAAATTATAGGTAACTAACTAGAATTTTAAACTATTACTTTTTATTACAGTATTTCATGTCTATTATTTCATACAAGGCTCTTTCTTCTACCTGGGAATTAATTTTTTATTTATTTTTGCATTTGGATCTCTTTAATTTCATTGCACATAACTGCCAAATTTCTATCTGGGCTTTGTCATAATGAAAAACCTGTAATATTGTGGTTAGTCATTTGAAATTCATTTATAAATTAACTAATTTTAAATATCTCTTCTAAAGCACTTTTGTATACTCAAAGATTCATATAACCATTCATATAACCACTCAAAACAAAATTAGCAAGATTTACCCATTTTGGGTGGTGTTCTTGACAAAATTTTCACGATTTCTGAACTCTACTCCTCCCTTAATTGGAAAGTCAAGAACACAGTGAATATCACATTTTGCATATGAAAATGCATCACACAGAATTAATAGCCACTTTATTACTTACTTCCCAATTATCTTAAGAAAACAATCATTATAAAGAATTAGGTGTGTAAGGGCAAGTGATTCCATAAATGACAAAAATCCTCTGCTAATTATAAAACACTGTATTTTTATAATGCATTTCACACCTTGTTTTTCCAGAATGTTTTTCATATCACAAGTCTGAACAAAATTTCACAACCTGGTACTCTTTAAAATAAAATGTGCACATCTATAATTAACCATTATTTTAATTTTGATTTTGCCAGTTACCTCTTTTGAGATATAGTCAAATCACTACTTGCAGAAATAACAGCTGTTATGGCAGGTAGTGGAGAAGAACTTGAAACAAAATAATCCCACACTGGTGAAAATGCTTTTCTGGCTAATGTATAGTTGCCAGTCTGATAGGCTATCTATAAAAAAAAGACCAACATAGCAACATTTAGCAAGTTTCCTTGTTCATCAAATAACCAAGTCAAATATGTTTATAGTTTAAAGAAAGGTTTTAAAGCTCCCTTCAACATGTAAATTTACAATTCCTGTAAGAATTTTCTCACATATTTAAATAAAACACATGCACTAGCAACCTGATTCTACTAATATTAGTTTGCCTTCAGAATTAGCATCAGAGAAGGCTAAGGACTTTCTTGACTGTTAACCAAGGATCTAACAGCCCTCTATGGAATACTTTACAGGCATTGTGCAGCAGTTTTTGAAGGCACATTATTTCATTTGGGTTCATTTCACTTCTGCTAATACTGCAGAATGCCCTGCTGCTCTGGATAAAGGGATGTAAATGGAGCCACACAAGTAGGCATAAATTCATGAGGATACCTCTTATTCTGGAAGATTTTAGGAAATCTAACTGTTCCCCATGATCTGGTCTGTAGGGCTGGACAATTTCATTTTCTCCATGCCACAATCTGTTTTAAATGTTCTTTATGAAAAATATTTTAGAAGTATGGTAAAAGTCTGTCAGAGCCTTTGTGGTCCTCCACAAGATGCTACAAAAATAATTACAATATGACAATAGATGGATTTTATACCTGGTAAGTTCAATCATATTTTTCATCCCATACTGTAATGACTAATAAGATGATTTCTAGCACTTGGTCTTAAGCACAAAAATGAAAAAAAAAATTATAAAAAATAAGTTAAATGCAGATTGAAAAACAGGAACAGGGAAAAGAAAACTGAGAGACATCTTTCCCCTTAAACTGTAATTTCCAATAATTTTTAAGAATTGAGTTACTCCAATATAGCATTTATGTTAAAATTGTGATTTGTGCTTATCAAGCTTTTGTCACGAATGTCTTGAGCTTTAAAAGAAGTTTTAGAGCTACCAGTGAAAACAAGTAATTACAACCAAATTAAAGTATGTGTTTATTATCAAAGACTCCAACCGTACCTGAGTTAGATAGGTTCGAATAGTAGTAGCAGAAAGAGGTGGATAAGCAAGGATGGGCTTAGTCGTTTCCCCAATAGCATCACCAATAAGTTTTCCATCAGCAGAAAAGGCTGCAACTGCAAAAATGTACTTCTCATTGGCATCTAAGCCTTGTATTTCCAAAAGGCTCTTCCCATCAGCTGGTATCTATCAATAAATTTTTTTTCTAGTTATGCTCACTGCACATATAAAAAAAAAAATCTCAAATTCTAAACTTTTATTGTTAAATAAATTATTTAATGGTCTTGGATACAATCAAAGTACAACCTAGATTAGTAGACATGTCATGTTTCCATTAGGTTCTTGAAGACAATGAGAAAACAATGAAATGACAGGGAAAAAAAAGCATCTGTTTTCTCTAGAATGCAGTTGAGTATACAGAGCACGTAACCCAAGAGAACAATTGAGTACCAGGACCTGGAGTTTCTCTAAGACAGTTTTGTCCATTTGCACATTCCCGCTGTGAGCGTGTATGCTTTCAGTCATAGAGCTGGAAACATTCTCACCCTGACCTGTGCTTCCAGGCTCTCCTCCATACATTCTACATGCATGTATTAGATATGGGAAGAGGATGTCTCAGGTCCTCTCAGCACCATTAACAGAACTTTGGACTTTGTGAAAAAAACATCATTATTTTCAAGCTCTTCCTTTCATTTTTTCTTCAAGTAACTGTCCACTTGCACATTTAACGTCGCAACTCACTCCTAACAGCCTTTTCCATTTTCCTCTCCATAATCAGGACAACTTACATAAACAGAAGCTTTAGGGTCTTGAAACAGCAAACAACTGACACAGTGACTGAAGCACAACATGAGAAATGAGATCATCACAATCTAGCACGAACACAGTGTTTTTATTTAAATACTGTCTGGCCTTCATGACCCCATGCAGCTCTACAGGCTTAGGGAAGAGTGGCTGGAAAGCTGCCTCGTGGAAAAGGACCTGGGGGGGTTGGTTGACAGCTGGCTGAACATGAGCCCACAGTGTGCCTCCTGTACTCAGCACTGGTGAGACCACACCTTCAATATTGTGTTCAGTTTTAGGACCCTCACTTATAAGAAGGCCATTGAGTTGCTGGAGAGTGTCCAAAGAACATCAAAGATGCTGGTGCAGAGTCTAGAGAAAAAGTCTTACAAGGAGCAGCTGAGGCAACTGGGGTTGTTCAGCCTGGAAGAAAAGAAGGCTCAGGGGAGACCTTATGGCTCTCTACAATTCCCTGAAAGGGGGTTCTAGCGAGGTGGGGGTCAGGCTGTTCTCCCAGGTAACAAGTGATAGGACAAGAGGAAATGGCCTCAAGTTGCACCAAGGGAGGTTTAGATTGGATATTAGGAAAAATTCCTTCACAGAAAGGGTTGTCAAGCACTGGAACAGGCTGCCCAGGGATGTGGAGGTATTTAAAAGACATGTAGATGTGGTGCTTAGGGACATGGTTTAGCGGTGTGCTGGCAGTGCTGGGTTAACAGTTGGACTTGGTGATCTTAAAAGTCCCTTTCAACCAAAACGATTCTGATTCCATGAACAACAGAAATCTCTTCAAACACTGGGGCTGAATCCTGAACCAGCAGAGCAGAAATCAATGTATAACAGTCTGTAGTATCCCTTTAGAGCAAGCTTTTCTCATTAATAAGTTGGTAGATCATTCCACCACTAAGAATTCTAAACCTTTTCCACATAGCAGGTAGACAGTGACTTTGCAGGTCAGCATTTTGCAAAAGTGTATCCTAAATCAACCAGAAGTTCCATTGCTGAGGTATATGGTTAACTTCAGGTCTGTGCACCTCTAGTGTCTGCCAGAGCTAAAAGAGTGGCTTGGATGGAGTACAGCAAGGTCACAGGAAGAACAGCTAGCAGTAGGGTGAAAGTCTCCAATGAAACACTTAATTCACCTGGAGCAGGATAGTATATTGAAACTAGCTCACTGAACATCACAGGAAGCTTGATTCTCTGGATTTAATAATAAGAATATTAAGAATAACATCAAAGCCTCTATTGCCAGTAGCTACACACACCTTCTTTTATTATACACCTTCCTTTTTTGGGAGGAGAAAGGGGGAACAGGCACAAAGGGAAAGATTTCTTCTCCATCATCAAAGACAAGTCTATCAGTGCTAGTATAAAGCTTGCTCAAAAAAACAGAAAAGCTTGAAACATTGGGCAAAAGAGGTTGAGGTAATTCTTCTGTCACAATGCAAAACAGAGACCTGCCGCGCAAAGAACAGAACTCTTCATGAAGAAGATTTCCAGATATAAAAATGATCACTCAGGTCTGAGTCTCCAGAAAAATTTACTGAGGAGGATGTGCTGAAGCCTTTTTGCCCTTTTCCCAAAACCCAAAATGCAGAGTATTTGGATGGATCACAATCATAATTCAGGTGGACGATGCAATAGCATGCATAAGTAAGTGAAAAATTGAACCCTCTCAGTCTGAGCAGGAACATTAGAGTGTTATCCAAAGGAAAAAAAAGCTACAAAATAAATTCAGAAAATATAATATCAAATTGTATTGAAGAAATAATATAAAAGACTACTGACATAGTCATGAGTAATCAAAGATGTATGGGATTATTTGTCAGACTACATGTTTACAGCATGAAAGGGAAAGATCATGAACTTAGAAGTCAATTATGTCTGAACATGAAGGTTATTGAAGGAGTTATATTATCATGTTGCCAGAATTAAATAAGGTTAAGGTCTGGTTAAGAAGAAACAGTTGATAGAAGTTACACAATTAAGAAAAATATTACATTTTCTATCTGTTTAGAATTTTTTTTTTTTACTCCCTGGAAAGAGCAGTGTTTGGGGCACACTGTATAAAGACTTCATATACTTTCTTTTCCTTTTGTATTTCTCAGATGTTTCTCAAAACACAGAATTATAACAGAAGGGACAGAGACTTGTCTAAGATGAAGCTTTTGATTAATTTAATTCACTATTCAAAACAGAACTTTTTTCATTTTTGGTAAGCCATCAGCCTGGCAAAATTTCAATTGCTTAAAACAAAGATCAAAAGGTTTGTCAAAGGCTTGGCCAGTTACCTGATTAAAAAACTGCCAGATGTATACATTTAGAAAGTTTGAGTTTTTTAAAGGAAGAGAGAATGACCTAGAAGAGTTTTATCTCTGTCTTACCTCTTCTCCCGCATTTGGAAGTTTATTGTTATTTAACCTTACTTTCATGTTAGTTCCTTCTGCTACAGAGCCAAAAATACTGTACCATGAAACCTTTGAAGAAAATGAGAACAAAGTAAGTCAATACAAAATAGTATTTCCAACTCTTACCTGACACTGACTGCACCAATTTTGTGACGTCTCTGGAAAAAAAACCCAACACTTAAGTTATAAAATTTTGTGAATGTGAGTATGCATTCCTGGACCACTGCTCAGTCTTGTCCAGTAAATTCAAACATGGAAACTAATTTTGATTTCATCTCTGCAGTACTATGTAGATGGATTTTAGTAAGTTATGGATCTGATTAAGTTTTCTTGCATTAAACTTCTTCTATTTGTATTCTCTCCATGGAAAACATCTTACTTACCAGATGACACAGTTGTGAGTTCTCATGATGCTGGATTAAGTGCAGCCATTGCCATGGCTGGGAAGTGGCAGATAGTGTTATATATACACTAATTGAAAGACTACATCAGAAGAAAAAACAGATTAAGGCACCACTGTTGGAAAAATTAAGGTAGCTTGTAGTTACAACAATAACGAAAGCCATTATAAGTTGAGGAAATGGCCTCAAGTTGCACCAGGGGAGGTTTAGATTAGATATTAGGAAGAAGTTCTTTACTGAGAGAGCGGTTGGGCACTGGAACAGACTGCCCAGGGAGGTGGTGGAGTCACCATCCCTGGAGGTGTTTAAAACACAAGTAGATGTAGCACTTGAGGCTATGGTCTAGTGGCTAGAGAGATGTTAGGATGAAGGTTGGACTTGATCCTGGTGGTCCTTTCCAACCATAACGATTCTATGATTCTACTAAAAACTTTACCATGTCTATTTACTTTCAGTAGACATTTAAACAGACCTGAGGTTTGTCAGGTCATTTTTCAACACATAAAAACTTTGTACACCTAAAATGTTTATTTTTTGTGTAATACATATGATTTGTCTAGCAATGAATCCTGAATCCATCAGAAGATGTTGAAATAGAAGAGATTATTTACAATAAATGAACAACTTTAAGATCAGGGAATTTTAGAGATACTTGTGACTTCTAATACAAGAACAATATATGTCTAATTAAATCCTAAGTATCCCTTTCCCGTTCATAAGTTCTTCATAAAAAATATCTTTCATGTCCGCTCAACAGCTATGCCTATCTTTAGAAAAAAAAATATTCTAGAACAGCCTGGATCAAATTATAAGAATAATAAGCACATTTTGCCATCTAGTGGCCCAATATGTTACATTCACCCTCCTGTATCAAACAAAATGAAGTATTTAGCACTCACTAAAAGTATTTAATCACTCACAGATTAACTACTAGACTTTAAAGATTTTTTTTTATTATTTTATGTTCATCAAGGAAAAAAAGGAAGAACTTTTCCCTCATTAATTTCTTTGAAATTGACTAATCAAACTGAATTAAAACTGCAAGTTATAAACTTGTTCACAGAAACATTCTTAGTACTGTTAATAAGATTTGAGTTCCTACTGGGTTTATACACACCGTTATTTTCAAGACGCTTGCAAAATCACTATGAAAATTTCTCCCTCATGGAAACTGCAGCTAGTGAATTTTTCATATTTCAGCCTTTCTGGACATATGAAGGAGAATAGGGTGATTTTGAAAAGTCAGCATGGGTTTACCAAGGGCAAATCATGACCGGCTTCTGTGACAAAATTACTTGATTTGCAGAGGAGGGGACAGGAGTAGATGCCATTTACCTTGACCTTACCAAGGCACTTTTTTCAACATTGTCTCCCAGTATTCTTATATCCAAGTTAGGATGATACAGTACAGGGGTGTGAACAGAAAAATGAGTAAAAACAATGGTTGGAAGGTCAGACTCAGAGACTTAATAGTTTGTGCTCTACCTGGAGGTAGAGCAACAAGTGAAGCACTGCAGGAGACTATCCCGGGACCTGTCCTGTTTAATACCTTTAGCAATGACCTCAGGAGAAAAGTGAGTGCACACTCACCAGGTTTGCAGATGATGTAAAATTGAGGGAAATAGTTGATACTGTTGAGGACAGGATTGCTATTCAGAGGGACCTAGAGAAGAATGGGCCAACAAGAACCTCATGAAATTTAATAAGGACAAATGCAGAGTCTTGCACTTGGGAAGGAAGGATTCCTTCCCAGTACGCTGGGAACTGATGTGCTGGGGAGCAGCACTAAAAGGATCTGGAGGTCATGTTAGACAAGAAGCTGAACATAAGCCAGCAGTGTATCATGGCAGCAAAGCAGCCTAAGAGCACATCATCTTGAAGAAGCTTACATCTTGAACTGTATTAACAGAAGTACAGTTAGGAGACCAAGGAATGTGATTCTCCCCCTTTGCTCAGCACTCATTAGAATACATCTAGATACAATGGCCAGTTTCCCTCCTGCCCCCCATCATTCTAACAAGAACTGCTGAACAACTAGAGTGGTTATAGTAGAGAACCACCAAGACAGTTGGTAGCTGGAGCACTAGCCCTGTGAGAAGAGGCTGAGAGAGCTCGGCTTATTCTTCCTGGAGGTGAGGTAGCTTCAGGGAGCCTACCAGGAGCCCTTGAGTGCTTGCAAGCAAGTGATGAAGAGGATGTATCCTGGCTTTTCACAGTAGTGCATGGTAGGAGGATGAAAAACAATAGACCTAAATTAAAGCAAGAGAAATTCCACACATAAGGAATGTTCCCCATGAACAGGTTGCCCTGTTGGAACAGGTTGCCTAGAGAAGCTCTTCAGTCTCCATCCTCGGAGGTTTTGTGAAGTGACTGGATAAAGCCCTGAGTAACCTGGTCTAATCTCACAGCCAATCCTAATTCAAGCAGAAGGTTGGGCTAGAGACTTCTCCTAAAATCCCTTATGATCTGAGTAGTTCTGTGATTCTACATATTCAACAGAAGGTAGATTTTTCCACCTGAACTATGGCACTTTAGCACCTCAACAATCTATTAACAGAGGCTTCAGTGTCATACTTTCTTGCATCCCATGATGTAATAGCCTTGCAACAACTAGGGGTATATCAGCTCCTAAGCAAGAGAATGAGCTTTTGACAAGTTGAATAAATAAGTGTTATACAACAGAAGCACCAAGGAACATGATGGATGAGATGAAGAAAATTTCATGTGAATGTGAAGATAAAAACAGTGAGTCACAACTGAATCACGGGGGGGAGGGGGGAAGCATAATTAAGTCAGAATAACATAATCTTCTCAAGAGCAACAGAGAAAACTGTGATGGTATAGCACTATTGAAACAACTTTTTCTCTCTTGTGTATTGTTTAGCCATTTCTTACATAGTCATCATCAAAAAAATTACCTGAACATCTGAAGAGAATGGGGCTGGTTTAAATGTCATGGAGCAATGTGATCTAGAAAGTAATAGAGGCGGAGGAGGAGTCTTGCGTTTTTTCTTGCTGCTCACAGCTTCTTTGAGACTGTGATACAATGCACTTTGCTCAGCTTCAACTTGCTCAATTAAAGTTAGCGCTTCCTATGATTTAAATTAAAACAAAAGGGAAGAACTATTAAAACATAGCAATCTGATAGATTTAACACCTACAAATGTCTACAAATGGTTTTCAAATTAACCTAACAAAAATTCACTGCTATACAAAAAAACTTTTATACATTTTAATATAATCTTACATCCTAAATTAGGATGAATGGTATTTTGTGTAAGTCTTACATATGCAGATTAATTTCACAATGTACAATAAAGACAACATGGGTATGAAAGAGACAGGGCTAAGGCATATCCAATTTTGGAAAAACCTATAGGAAAAAAGAGAGTGATCACAAATAATGTTGATTAGCAATTAGTGCCAACCAGTGATTAGCTCCAACAAGAAACAAACAGAAACATCAACTCTTATTTAGGAGAGATGGAGACCTAATCTGCAGAATTTCTGAAGGAGCTGTGGAAATGGTTCAACTGATTTTCTGTCCTCCAGGAATAGAGGAAAAAAAGTCCAGAATTAAAGAAAAAGGAGGAGAGTCCAGGCCCAGAAAAAGTAGGGCTAAGCCACTGAGAGCTGACTGACAGTCTATCAGTGTCTTCCAAAAATGTGGGGCCCTCCTGCACATAGTGATTATGTGACCATTTGATTGGAGATCAGGGTACATTTTTTTCTTACTGGACTGAATGCAAATTGGTAGGTTTCTTCACCTTGTTTGCATTGTCAGGGTAAGAGAAACTTAACTTGAATATTTAATATTAAGAACTTAGTACTGTTATATCTTTGCTTGTGGCAGCTGTCCAGTGCAAATCAAAGCCAAAAAGGCCAGCTCCCAGAGATGCAGACATTGAAGATGCCTTGGAAAAATTACACACTTTTGGGAGTAGAGGGGCGATATCGCAAGATGAACTGGCAGGGAAA
>VZZY01021151.1:24705-38511 GCA_013400335.1 Eurystomus gularis | reverse complement strand
TGCGCTCCCGACCGCGACAAATGTACTTGCTTGTTTATGCAGTTATTTATACTGAAAATACGCCAAAAGATCTTCCATAAAATTAACATTATCATATGATGCACATTTACATGTGTACTGAATTACCAAATTCTTGAAGGAATCCCAAAGGATAACCTGAAGGATGTTCAATGATGGATTATTTCTGACAGTAGTTAGCAAAAATGCCACAAATCACATTTATAATGGGTATACACTATGTAATAGGAAAGTTACCTATGGCACTACAGTTTTAGGTGTCACGATATATATGTATCTATTATTGTAAAAGGCTTGAGCAGATTATTCCACTGCAGCAGTTTAGCCTTTATCAATATTTTCAACATCAAATAATTGGGGTTCTACCAAATATGGAATTGTATAACTGAAAAATCCAATACAGAGAATCAGACTTAAATGTATTGCTGGATTATACAGATTAAGTTGCAACGGTTTTGTAGCATCTGAAATATAGCATCACTGAAGTAAAAGACATAATATACACTTTGGTTTTGATGGTTTTAAATCATTTAAAGAATGAAATAGACTGCTGTGTGATATATAGCTGGTCTAGTTTTAACCTGACCCATTATGAGGAATAAACAGAATCCAAACATGTAGCTTTGATACTAAGTTATGATTCTACACTTAAGTGTGTTTGAGTAATGGGAGCTTCTGTTCAGTCAGTAAAACAATTGCATATGGACTGAACAAATCTATTCAGTATATTTCAGTGCTGGAATGGCAAGAATCTACTGAAGTCATTAGAGATGCTTAGGATTTACCTAAGTGTGACATGGCTGCTCTGCTAGCTATCTGAGTTTGAAAGAGGTTGAAGAGTATATAATGAATACCCCAAAATAATGCTGAGATAACACTGAAAGGAATCTAATTAATTTTTGTTTGTTTATTTCTGCTAGCTAGGGGGAAAGAATTTGTCTATTATATGTTAAATGGGGATTCATGTCTCATCTCTTAAATATTCTGCGTAAGGAGATGCAAACAGATCTCCAGCCTATGTACTTAGTTGCCCAGGTGTGAGCCTGTTGTAGTCTCAAAGACTTATAACCATATTAGCACAAAACTAAGCCTAAGATTATAATATACATATCTAAGAAGTCAAGGGAGGCAAAGCAAATACACAGTGGACCATATCCACATTAGCTACAGGTACTTCTGTCAGCACAGCTATGTATCCCTTATAGCCATTTCTGTTCTAGATGTGGGTAATGCTTTACCATGTTTCTAAATGATACAGTTGTTTACACAAGAACACACCAATAATAATATTCCATGCCACATGAGTCATACTTTGGTTTTTTTTCTAGGAATTACCTACCAGTTACTATAAGAATCTATGTAATCTTACAGGAGTGAGAATAGTCTATAATGTTGTGTTAGGCACATGAGACTAAGGGTGAAAAGATACTTAGATATAGGATTGCTAATAGTCTTTTTTGTTAGTAGGGTGTCACATTTGCTAACATCCAGCAAAAGGGGATCTCCCCAGTCAGCCAGAACTGCTGATAAATGATGGAAAGTGACTTGGTGAGCACTCCAGCCAGCTCCCTCAGTACCCTTGGGTGGATCCCATCTGGCTCCATAGACTTCATTGTGTGTCTAAATGGTGTGGTAGGCCACTAACCATTTCCTCCTGTATTAGGGAGGTCGCCTCCTGCTCCCTGTCCCTGTCTTCCAGTTCTGAGTGTTGGGCCTGTTGGCCTTCCTCCTGATTCTCACCCATGAATGCTCAACCCTATCATCACCAGCATCAAGCTCAAGAGAACCAAAGCGCTCCCTAACATACGGGACCACTCCATCACCTCTCCTTCCTGGCTTATCCCTTCTGAAGTGTTTATAGGCATGCAATGCAGCACTCCAATTGTGTGAATCATCCAACCATGTTTCTGTGATGGCAACTATATAATAGCTTTCCTGCTGTACGATGGCTTCCAGGTCCTCCTGTTTGTTGTTTATGCTGTGTGCATTGGTGTAGATGCACTTCAGTTGGGCTATTGATCCTGTCACCTTTTTTCAGGGAGAAGGCCTAATTCCTACCTGACCATTCCCAGACACTTCCATGATTTCTTGCCCATCAGTATCCCTTGTGTCTCTGCTATTGCATGGCACTGCATCCCCTGCCTCCACTGGGATGGCAACTGAAGGACCTCGCTAGTACGCTTCCCGCAAATGCTGATGTGCTACCCCAAGCTTATCTATAGTGAGCCTGGTTTTACCCCTTTCCCCCTTCAAATCTAGTTTAAATATCTTTTGATGAGCCCTATGAACTCCTGTACAAAAATCCCTTTCCTCGTTTGAGACAGGTGTACCCTGTCTGTCACCAGCAGGCCTGGCGTTTTATTGACTGACCCAGGATCAAAAAACCCTAAGTCCTGCCAGTGATAGCAAGCTTGGAGCCAGATATTGATCTGGTGGGTCCTCCTATTTCTTCCCTCATTATTTTCTGCAACTGGAGGGATAGAAGAGAACATTACTTGTGCTCCTGATCCCTTGGCACATGTTCATGGCACATGAAAAATTTTAACCATACTAAAATATATTTTTTCTTGAAACTAAAATTTCTGATCAGTTTGTTATATTTGTCAAGCTTTTCCTTATTCTTTTGAAAACAATGATTTTTAAAATATTTTAAGTAGTGGCATTACAATAATATCCTGTAAAATATTAGTCAGGAAAGGGTACATTTCTAGAACAGTTAAGGAGATAGAGGAGACATGACAAAAGGTTATGGCTGGATTTTAAAGGACTTCTTGTTTTCTAAATTGCCAGGCCACACCTGAAAATCTCCTGTAGCATAGCATCTGCTGAGATCACTCTTTAAATATTTAAAATACACTTTTGTACATATTCTTTCCTTTCATTACAGCCACATATCACCTCATTCTTGATAATCAGTCTATTCAGGCCTAAAAGTAATTTCTTTTGAAGTTCGGAATGCTGGTCTGAAGGAAAGTATTGTAGTTTCCCTTTATGTAGATGAACAATGGTGAAGCAAGATATCCACCACAGATAAAAATAGTCCATTAATAAAAGTTATACAGAGCACTTATATGAGACTTTCTATCTGCAAAGCAATTTACAAACAATAACCAATTAATCTTCTCTAGTTACTCAGTGTAATCCATTCATTACTTAATGGATCCCAAATCCTTAATGCAGAAGCAGTTTTTAACAGTATACCTGAGGCTACCATTTGCACCTGAAACTCTCTTTTTACTGACAGTTATGGTGACTGAGCAGAAGTGTGTTAGGAAAATTGCTTGGAGCTAGACTGTGTAAAGCTTTACTTTCAGTGATTTCAACCCTTAAAGCAACAGGTTCCTGATCCTGACAGACAATAGCTCTTATCATAATAAATAAATTAATAATAGTGAAAGGGAACCTCCAAAGTGAAACTTCAGAAAATAAACAAAAAACAATAATGAAGTAAAATCTGTAATTATACTATACTTTAAAAAATCCCTATGGAATGCTATCCAGGATACCTGTCTCCTACAGGTTAACACCTGAAGATTTTCAAAAAACATCTGTGGAATCCTGATTAGAGAGGCTATTGCCATGTTCCTGTGATTTCATGATAGTTTTCACATTATTATGTGACTTGAACATAAATGTACAAATTTATGATAAACTGGGGTTTCCAGCATTTTATTCTGAATAAGAGTCAAGGAATATGGAGTGGTGTTTCCACTTCCTAACTTTAGCCCTCAGGGCTGGGAAGACTGTTTTTTCTTAAATATGCTTGTTCAGTCTTGCAGAAAAATAGATAGTATGACTATATATCCAGGATTCAGTTGCCCCAAAAGAGGCACCTAAAGTCCGTTTTGATACTATCTCTTCCATCTGTCCAAGGCCAAAGATACGGTATAGGATGTGCAGGACATCTGCTGTAACTTCCTGGTGCAGCAGATGGGGCCCAGATGACACACCTCCTCAGACTTCAAAATAGCATTTCCTACTGTATAGGGAAGTGAATGCTTTCTATTCTGTACCTCCTAGCAGGTGCATCTGGTGAACTTCTTGTGCACCAAAGAGATAGAGGAATGCCTCCTTGAGTGCACAGCCATGAGACTCTGAGTTTTGTAAATATTTTTTAACGCTTCAGAAAAAGTAGTTCATCTCCTTATTATATATTGGTCACAGCTACATGTGCAGTATCTTAATTTTCATTTTAAAAATTATTTGTCTGATACTTGGCTAACATGTCTGTCTGTGCTTTTTTTTTCTATTACTGCTAACCACTTTTTGTGATCTCTTGGGACCAATGTTGTTTAATATCTTCATTAATGATACTGACAGTGGCATTAAGTGCATCTTCAGCAAGTTTGCTGATGACAACAAGCTTGGTGGTGCAGTTGATATGCCAGAGGGATGGCATGCCATCCAGAGGGACCTGAACAGACTGGAGAGGTGGACCCAGGTGAATCTCATGAGGTTCAACAAGGCTGAGTGCAGGCTTCTGCACCTGGGCCAGGGAAACCAACATTATCAATATAGGCTGTGAGAGGACATGCTAGAGAGCAGCCCTGTGGAAAAAGACTTGGGGTTACTACTAGATTAAAAGCTGGACATGAGCCACCAATGCACAATGGCAGCCCAAACAGCCAATCACATCCTGGGCTGCATCAAAAGAAGCATGACCAGCGGATTGAGAACAGTGACTCTGCCCCTCTGCTCTGCCCTGGGGAGACCTCACCTAGAGTATTGCGTCCAGCTCTGGAGCTGCCAGCACAAGAAAGATGTGGACCTGTTGGAGCGTGTCCAGAGGAGAGCCACGAAAATGATTAGAGGGCTGCAGCACCTCTCCTATGAAGACAGGCTGAGAGAGTTGGAGCTGTTCAGCCTGGAGAAGAGAAGTTCCATGGGGACCTTATAGTGACCTTCCAATACCTGAAAGGGGCCTATAAGAAGGCAGGAGGAGATCTCTTCTTGAGGGTCTGTAGCAACAGGACAAGAGGTAATGGTTTTATGCTAGAAAAGGGTAGATTTAGGTTAGACCTTGGGAAGAAGTTTTTTAATATGAGGGTGGTTGAGCAATGGAACGGGTTGCCCAGAGAGGACTAAAAAACCTTATAAAACTGAGCATTTGACAGCTGAAAGACCAGGTTCCATTATAGTTTATGCCTGAGAGAGTAGAATAAATAATCAGAAGTTGTTTTCCACACTTCTATTAACTTGGATCCCTCAACAAAAAAAATGCAACTTCTCATAGCTGGTTGTCACGAATAGTGTCTGACTTCCAAAAGACATAACCTAAAATGCAAATCAGATTCACGATATGATCTAGAGATGAAAAACTCTGAAGTCAAGGGTTATTTAAATGTTACTAAGGATCTTGTCATCCAAAGAAGCTAGTAAGTATTTTGTGCTAGCTTTCTTATTTGTAGTAACATAAAGCAAATTTTAAGAAAAAAATACACAAAACCACTATATGCCTTATGGAATTTCCATTGGATCTGTCACCTACTCTATTGACAGATTACTTCACCTTTATCAGATTACATTGGACAAATGTATTTTGATGCAATCCAGTCTTTTTTTTCCTGTGTCATTTTCTTGCAGACTTACTATCATATGTTTTTTTTAAGGAGATATTGAAAACTAAAAAGAAACAATTAAAAAGCTGGTTGATATTTGGTATTTAGCTATCGCTGAGGAGCAAGATTCATACTGATTTCATTCTATTTCATCCCATTGAAAAAAATGCAATATGATAACCTACAATACAATAACAGAACTAGTCCTGGTAGCAAGGAAAAGGCTCTTAAACCTGTCCCTTAAAACTTGATGGCTTATTCATGTAACAAATATTTCTGACTGGCTAATTATGTAGCCTTGAGTAAACAATTCATCCATATTGAATTTTATTTATATATATCCTTTGAAGTTTGTAATAGAAATTATATCTTTTTAAAAATTGAGGAGTGTTCTGCAATATGAAGTTCAGTCTTGACTTAGTATGGTCTGCCATCTCAATTTTCAGTTCCTGTTGCATCCTATTCCTGTTCTAATAACATGTCGCTCACTTTCCTTTGAATGGTACATACACAGATTTTCCCAATCTCACTGGAAGAGTGCTATAGAATATGTATGTTCTAAATATTTGTAAGGTGTATAGAAATAATTCTGAAATATATCATGTCACATAGAATTATAACCATAAGATAAGTTTACAAAACCAGCTTTCACAACTCTCTGCTTAGCTCAGATTCCTTAGGAAACACCACACCACTTTTCCAAGAGATACTAATAACTTGTGGCGTTCAGCTCAGTTACCCACACTAAGACAACTCGTAGCATGTGAAATACTCCAGGTATTGAAGACATGCATGTACAATAGCAGGTATAATACAAGACCTATAGGAGATCTACATCTTTTAGAGCAGTGACTGGAATCCAGGATAAATAGGCTAAAGTGCCCCAAAAGTCACTTGCAGATTCCTGGTTTTGCATATCTGAATTGGGCCTAGATCTCCATTAATGAACAGACATTAAAGATACTTAGATTTTCATTTTCAAGCCATTTTCCATCCTTAGCGTTTACTTTAATGAGATAGTACAGAGGTACTGCAGCGAGATTCGTTCCCCACTCTGCTGGGATAAGGTTCTACATTAACCAAGTACAAGGTGTTTGTGTTCAATATTAGTAAGAGGCCAGAGCTACCTAGTCCAAGGACAGATTTATTTTTTTCTCTCTCTTCCCACATATTCTGGTGATATATGTCACAGAGATGGTGTACAACCCAATTTACAAGACCTTGATGTTGCATAAACATGAATTTGGTAGTTTTGAAGACTACTTAGCTGCTTACACTTTTGCTTGCTCAAACATTCTGCTCTGGCCAACAAAAATAAGCTTGATGGGGCCAGTATTACACCTCCCTTTGTTCACTCTAAAATGCCATCAGGCCTTTCAATCATTATGTTGCTTTTGGTTCCTGCTTTGTCATCTGCTGTGTTCCTCTACCATCATTTATACCCTTGAGGGCTTATTGATTTATGAACTTATATTATTAGAATGTAGTTTACAGTCTACAGGTTAACCTTTACTCTTTATATAGTCTGTATGAACAAAATTAGAAACTGGACTGACTGTAAATGATCCTGGTTAATATTTGACCTGGTGACACTTTCAGTGAAATTGTAATTCATAAATGTATTTTTGTCTGTATATTTCATTTAACTATTTCTAAATATGAATGCCTAAAAATATTTTAGCTTCTTGTTTTTATGGCTATGATAAAAAGAAAAAAAAAAATAGAAAAGGCCATTTGCTGTTATCTTAACCATCTGAATCCAATGTAACCTCATTTGAAACTAGCAAATACAAATTTCTACAACTGGCTGTCCTGTTTACCTCTTGGATTTCAGTGCTTCATAACCCTGTGTGTTAATACTGTTTTAATTAGTGAAATAGTTTCTACTACTTTTTCTTCCCTTCCCTTCCCTTCCCTTCCCTTCCCTTCCCTTCTCTTCCCTTCCCTTTCTTTTCCCTCCATCGCTTTTTTCTTTATTTTCTTTCTTCGAGGGAGTATTGTCACTTGTTTTTTTCTGTCATCCCACCAAATATAAAATTTTAATTTCTAGAACATTTGGAGATCATTCATGCAGGTTTCAGACTACTGAGTTCCTCAGGCAACAACACATAGGACAGAGGATTATTTTGAAATAAAATGAGATATTGTGATTAAGTCAAAGCACATGACCTTCAAGTTAGGCACTCCTTGCATAATAATGGAGTGCCGACCCAGAACACACACAGAACCATTTTTTAAGATTCCTTAAACATTTTCCTCAGAACTTCATTTGTTCTGTCATCTTCTGTAGCACAAGGAATATGAAGAATCCCAGAATAAAATGTTGGGCAACTTTCACCAAATGGAACATCTTCAGTAATGTTGATTACGTACTTTGCAAAGCTCAGCTACTGCATTTTGACCAGCTCTTACTTAAAATAAAGTTCATGTCACTGGGGGCATTCTTCAACTAGTTGAAAGTTCCCAGCAGCATTCTCTCATTTTACAGCTTCTCAAATACAAACATATTAACCACTTTATGGTTGCTGGGAGTTTGACTTCCAGCTTAAGATACATTTTCAGCCAGAAGTTTAATAGATTTTCAGGTCTCTGAAAATATTTCTGACACTTAATTACAATGGATGAGAATGGCTTTAACAACACTTGTAGGAATTTGTGACTTAGGAGTCCACAGAGCTCAGTCACTGAAACAATAAAGTGTTTTCAAAAGCTATAAGAAACCCCAGCATTTTCAGTAATTCAAGAGCTTAATCAAAGTAATATTAATGGAGCATATTTTGAGAACATTTTATGATGATATCACTTGTTATGTTCATTTAATGTTTCTGCTAAGAGAAAAAAGAATTCTTACTCTATTTTGCATGAGTTTAATACTTTATTTAGGCTGCTAAACAATTCTATCAAGACAGAGGAAATATTTTGTAATTCATCAAAATTATTCAGACTCATCTTCAAAAAGGTGAAGAATTTAAAGAATTGAATTTCTAAAAGGATACTATGGTACCTTTTATTTAAAGTCATGCAAAAAAAAAAACCAAACAAACCTTTAACTTGGTTGAAACCATCCTTTAAAGTACCACAATATTTGGAGTTTTGTTTGTTTCTTTACATATTAATATTTTCAATATTTTCTTTCAGTGTTGCTGTATCTAGTAAGCTAATGAGGCCTTTCCATTCGAGTCAAAGACAGAATCTCTTTGCTAATTTGGAAACGACATATGTGAAATCTCAGAAACATAAAGTTACCTGGAGTTTTTCTGGTTAGTCATATTCAAATTATACTATAAAAATAAACACAAATCCTCTAAAATGTTTTAATATAGTCATAGATTAAGTAAGTATCTTAATAAAATACATACAGTACATGAACCAGGGAACCACCATGCCCCTACTTTATGTTTTGACTATGTAGCAACTGTTGTTCAGAGATGGATCTCACAATTGGGAGAGAGGTTGCATACATTGAGAGAATAACACAGCATATGAGCTAAAGATATAACAAGATAAGATTAGTCGGTGTTCACCAACGTGACAATCTATTTTTAATGGAACACCTAGATTAGGAAATGCAATTTACTTAGGTTTATGTACTTCTTGACAGAATACGTCTGTCTTACCTGAAAGATGTAATTGTTTTTATTACTCTTTGTTTCATGCCTGATATAATTTTCAAGCAGAAGAGGAATAGGCATAAAGGATAAAGCATATTAAGTCTTTTTACATCAAAAGCGCACACTTAGAGACACATTTTTCAATTCTTAACACTGTGCAAATAAAATGTGTAGTGCACATGACAGTAATTAACTTCTTTAAGCATCAACTCATTTAATGAACTCCAGCATTGCAATGTTTAACATGTATTTGTATGTATCTCTGCATGTAGTATATAACTGTATGTATGTGAGTATAACATATGTATATATTGTAGTCATCTACAGGAAAATCATCAAATTATCTTCTCTTCTGGAATTGTTCTGATGACAGGCATTGAAATACAACTCCTACCTGAAGTATCTTCTTCATTAAAAAAAGATGCAGAAGGCAAATTCTGTAATTTCATATAACAATATCATAATGAGCTTTTATGTATCCGCTGCTGAAAATGGAATAGATTATTGAAGGAAGATCATCAAAACAATGATGCTTCGAGAAGAAGCTGTTCTACAAAACACCACTGAGAATCTTCTGGAATTCTGCTGCATAGGGAAAAAATGCAGTGCCTAAGGTTGGGGAGATTTCGAAATTGAACTATATTTAGAAAAAAAAATGTAATGTCATATTAAATACATCTGTGTCTGTGTATATCACAAATCTGAAATGAATGTTGTTAATTCGCATCTCTGTTGCACGTAGAAACTATCCATTACACCTATTTAAAACTAAACTACACAATTATTAACAAAAATAGTCTGTAGTCATAATACAACTCAAAACTGATTTGTGTGCAAAAAGAGCTGTTTTTCCTCAAAAGTACATTCTTAAATAAGAGAGAGTTGGAAATAAAAGGCAAACTGCACCTTGAAGTGAAAGAACAGGAGCAGATGTCCTTTAGCTGTGTGTTTTATTGATTTATAAACACTCAGTCAGGCTACCTCATCTCTGCAGAGTAATTTAGATATGGGAAAATATCTGTGAAATATATTGATTGCATTATTGATTGAAAAGCCAATTGCTGTTGCACTCCTGTTTTACCATTTAAGTCCTGACACATTTTGACATATGAGCCAGCTGCGACTACTGCCTCGATACTGCAATGAGATAATGTGAAAGCTGTCATAACCACTTCTGTGTCAGCCACAAGAATTTACAGTGTACTAGTGCTGCTATTTAGCTTGTTCCTTAACCACCTGAATAATTAGGGTTTGTTAAAGCTTTTGCTGTTGCACATTTGGTTTATATATGTGCTGTTTTTATGTTTCCTTTCACATCGGATTGATATATCATGAACAAAAAAAATGTAGAAACCGGGCTGTTATTATTCAAAGCCTATACACGTGGGGAAGATTGTTTCTGCTCAAATATTTTTCTCCTCTCCATGAGGAATTTGGATTTCAGAACATTTCGCAGGGGAATTCTCACTTGTTTCCAGATCAGTTTACACTCAGCAGCAATAAATCAAGGGAGGACAGGAAAAAAATCCTCTACAGCCTATTAACAACTCTGTCATTTATTTTGAAATTTTAAACTGTGGAAAAGACAATGAAAGCAAAAACATATAGAAACTTACTTATATTTGTCATAGTACAAAAGTACTTTTATATTTGTTTATCTGTGGATGAAATTAAAATGGAGAAACACAGTGAAAAGATTTTCTGAGTCCTGTTACATAACAGTGAATAAAAGCCTCATAAAATGCATCCTTGAAGAACAAAAGAAAAATTTCCTTTACCAGTTCCACATTTTACGATGGCACAGAGTGAACCGTACAGTTTAATCACCTTCATTCCTACTTTTATTAGCGAAACAATAGGGCATCTTCATAGCAGCTTTAACTCATTTCTTTGACAATATAGTCAATATAGACTTTTCTTTTTTCCCAAGGAGGTTCATTATACAGTTCATTCATGCCATCTCTTGTTCATTTTCAGCTGTTTATTTCATGATCTTTTGACCAGATCCAGACCTTCAAGTGTAATCCGTGTGGGACTTCCTCTGTGCCCTGACAGAATGGCATTGATTTAGATGGATTCCGTACATGCTCCAGGTTGTACCTGGGTAGATCTCACAGCAGGACTGGATTCTAACTTGCATATCTTTCATGACAATACTTGTATTTCTCCCCAGGGTACCAGATGAACTGTAAGCAGTCCCTAGACTAACAGTCCCTCCTATTTGGAGGGACTTCTGCACTCTTCTTTTTGTACAAAGTGCCTTATTTGTATCTGAAAATGGAGTATGGCCAAAGGTGATATTTCACTTTCTCTTCTCTAAATGAAATGTGCAACGCACACTACATTTACTTATTTAATTTGAATAATCAGATTAAAATTACTTACAGTACCAGAATTGTATTGATTAGTTAGCAGGTGGAAAAGACACATATGATGAGTCTGCAAAGCAAGTTTCTTGTGCTTTCTCTTGAAATCAGTGTTGATGATTGGATTATGTGATGGGTGGCGATGCATTTCATGCTGCAAAACACATACATGGAAAAATGCTTTTAGAAAGCAATACAAGTTTACACAATAGTCAGAAGTAGTGTTTGAATTTTTTACTGGGTGAAATAGTTTTAACTACCACATTGAAACAAAATAGAATTGCAGTATACGGTAGCAACACTAAGATTTGCAGTCATTGTAGTCCGGGGTTGGAATAGATGACCTTTAGAGGTCCCTTCCAACCCAATACATTCTATGATTCTATGACTGATATTAGTATTTAAAATACAATTCCAGCTTTGAGTTATATTTGGCAAAAAAAAAAAGGGAAAACAACAAAATATTTTGGGTTTCTCTTTCCTTGTTTTCAATATTAAGTGGTAACTCCATATAAAGAAAGACTTATGAATGTGCTCTACTAAATTCACTGGTTTTGACTTTTTATTTTAGGCATTTGAGGTTTTGCATTTTAGGTATTTGAGGTTTCGCACTATTTTGCCAAGTGCTGGGTTCACACCAGCCAGCAGCCAAACGCCCATCCTGATATTCACTCCCTTCTAGCGTGCAATGGGGAGAAGATAAAAGGAAGACGAGAAGATTCATTATCAAGATAATAACTATTTAACAGGGAAAGTAATAACTGCATGCACAAGCAACGGAAAAAGATTAATTAATTCACTACGTCCTATGAGTAGACAGATGTCTAACCACTTCATGGGAATCAGGGTCTCAGTATATGTAACAGTTGCTTGGGAAAACACATACCATAACCATGAATGTTCCCGTTTCCTCCTCCTTTCTTTGGGATTTTATTACTGAGCATGACAACATATGGTATGGAATATCTTTTGGGTCAGTTTGGGTCAGCTGTCCCAGCCGTGTCTCCTCCTAACTTCTTGCCCACTCCAGCTTAATCAGTTTGGATGTATGTTGGGGTAGAGAGAAGGTATTCATGCTGTGCAAGCACTGTTCAGCAACAGCCAAAACACTAGTGTGTTATCAACACCATTTTAGCCACAAATGCAAAGCACATCACAAACTCAGCTGCTCTGAAGCAAGTTAACTCCATCCCAGCCAGATACTGTACATGCAATAAGATTCTTTCTTATGTGCCAGCTGATAAGAAATAACAGGATTTCCCTTCTAATGTAATAATGGAAAGGGAAGCAAGGTTTAGCACCTATAAGATGAATTTCTGAGGTCACAGTAGTTTAGTTGTCAAGTATAACAAAGGAAGCCTTGGAGGAAGTTTTCACAGAATCACAGAATGGTGGGAGTTGGAAGGGATCTCTGTATATCGACTAGTCCAAATCCCCTGCTAAAGCAGGCAACCTTTGCCTAGATCAGGTTGCACAGAAACACATCCAAGTGGGTTTTGAAAGTCTCCAGCGAAGGAGACTCCACAACCTCTCTGGGCAGCCTGTTCCAGTGCTTCATCAACCTCACAGTAAAGAAGTTTTTCCTGATGTTGGGGTGGAACTTCCTGTGTTCTAGTTTGTGCCTATTGCCCCTTGTCTTATCACTGGGCACCACTGAAAAGAGACTGGCCCCGTCATCTTGACACCCAATCCTTAGATACTTATAAGCCCTGATAAGATCATAGAATCATAGAATGTCTTAGGTTGGAAGGGACCTCTAAAGGCCATCTAGTCCAACCCCCCTACAATAAACAGGGACATCTCTAACTAGGTCAGGTTGCTCAGAGATCCCCTCTTAGTCTTCTCCAGGCTAAACAGCCCCAGGCCTCTCAGCTGTTCCTCATAACAGAGATGTTCCAGTCCCCTCATCATCTTTGTAGCCCTCCATTGGACTCTCTGTGGTAGTTCCCTGTCTCTCTTGAACTGGGGATCCCAGAACTGGACACAGTACTCCAGATGGGTCCTTGCTAGGATAGAGTTAGAGGGGGTGGAGAATCTCCCTTGATGTACCGGTCACATTCTTCTTAATGCACCCCAGGATACCATTGGTCTTCCTGACCACAAAAGCACACTGTTGGCTCATAGTTGTGGTCCACCAGGACACCCAAGTCGTTTTCCACAGAGGTGGAGAGGGTCTACCCCTAACCTGTACTGGTGCACAGAGTTATTCCTCCCCAGGTGCAGGACTCTACACTTGCCCTTGTTGAACTTTAT
>VZZY01021151.1:20000-24660 GCA_013400335.1 Eurystomus gularis | reverse complement strand
TTCAGGTCTTGCTGAATGGCAGCACAGACTGTCTGCCACTCCCCCTGGTTTTGTACCATCAGTAAACTTGCTCAAGGTACACTCCATCCCTCATCCAGGTGAGTATGATGAATATGTTGAACAAGACTGGACCCAGTACTGACCCCTGGGGAATACTGCTAGCTATAGGCCTCCAACTAGACTCTGCACTGCTAATCATAACCCCCTGAGCCTTGTTCTTCAGCCAGTTCTCAATCCACCTCACTGTCAACTCACCTAACCCACACTTCCTGAGCTTACCCTTGAGGATGTTACAGGAGACAATGTCAAAAGTCTTGCTGAAATCAATGTAGACAACACCTACCGCTCCCCTCTCATCTACCCAGCTTATCACATCATCATACAAGGCTATCAGGTTGGTAGCCAGTTTTACTAGAAGCAATGAGAGCATGATGAAGCCATCAGTGCTTTAGGGCTGTTTGGAAATGAATGGATGCTGGGATCCCAAATGCTGCTAGCTTAGGGAAAGGGATAAATCATTGTAAATTACATTATCTAACATTGATCAGAAAAGACAATATTGCATGTCATTGCAGCTTTCTGCTCAAAAGACCCTTCTGAGAGTATCCTGGTGCTTCAAGCAGCATTAGTTCTTTCTTCCCACTGTTGATGTGGGAATTTCTTCATGAAAGGCACTTCCAGAAAGCAAATTAGATCTTGTATGGACTAAGTCTTCTTTCTAGAGGTTACTGTTCCACTTTCCATTTCTCCTTTTAGCAATATAAAAAGTCTAGTATAGCTCTTTTCCTACGTTAAGCACCCAATTTAGGTGGCAGGAATTCAGACCCACATGTCCACAACTGCTAGATCCTTTTGTCATTGGGAATTGGATGTAGAACACCAAGAATAAGAAAAGTCTGTTGACAAGCTGAATTCATGTATGAACAAGGAGTCAACTGTATTTCTGAGGTGTATTTCTAAGGCACACTACCTCTTGGGATGACACAGCCTACACATTATTTCTTGCTGAAGGCTGTGCCTAGAGGCACAATCAAGTCCTGAGAGACTGAATATAATCTAAATTACAACAATTATATTGTGGCCTGATTCCCAAATCCTTTACAACAGCTTTACAACTTTCAATGGATTATATTGGAAAAAAATATGAATCTTCTAAATAAATATCTTTTCTCTGGGTAACAACAAAGTTATGATGCGTTTTGCTACTACAAATAATGACAATGGATGTATGACATTTCTTTAAAATATGGGTTTTTAAAGCCTGCAGTGCTTTAAATAAACGCCTATTCTTTCATGCAAGAAAACCTTCATTCTAGTTCCAAGTGACCTAAGCAGGCAGATATGGGATTTCTAGGAATTTATATATTCATAGCCCTGTAACAACTAATATACAGTACTAAAATAATTGAGAATATTTATACAGAAATAATATAAATAGATAATAACAATTTATTCAAGGATCTTAGAGAATAGTACTGTATGATAAAATACTACTTCCTACTTTACTTTGGGGGTTTGTACACACACTAACACAGATGTACAGGCTTGTATAAATATGGCATCATCCTGAGTGTATAATAACACATTTCATTTCTGATAAAGAATAAGCTTTTCTTATAGGCAGCCATAAAGGGATGAGCATTCTTACTTTTCACAGCTCAAACCGCACATGTACGTCTTGCGATGTGCCTTTTTTTCAAATACAAAGCAGTTCCTTCTTTGCTGTATCAGAACAATTTAAAGGGGGGAAGAATGAAGTGATATCCTTCACCAAAGAATGGCCACATTGTTTGGAAAAACTAGTAATAGCTGGAGATGGAGGATCACAGACAGGAAGAAAATTTATTGCAAAAGTTGCAGTCTCTCAATTTCTCCCACTCATATTGGAATTGGAAAACATTAATTCTTTATCAATGTTTTTAAAACATTATTACAATAGAACTTCAACTACTAAGATTGAAATAGCCTGTGCAGAGAAGTGGCAAAGGCCCAACATCCTCAGCTGTTTAAAATCAGACTGATCAAGAATACTCAAAGCTAATATATGAAAATAAAATTTTCTGTCTGATCTCTATGTTGTCTCCTATAGATGAAGGACTGGCAAGTTCCTTCAATGTTAATGTTAAATGAAAATGCATTTCTTTGCATTATTACAGGAGATGAAAAACTACTAGATGTAGTGTTGATTTTGAGGGAAGATACTATTTTATTTTATTTTTGCATTCTGCAAATAAAGATGTCACACAATCATTTCATAAATATCAGTATACTGGTTCCTTGTTCCCTCACATTTATATCCTTCTCATTATTATGGTATTTTTCTGGTCATATTTAATTTTGGAGTTAAATTATAGGAGAGGTTTTAATTTACCGACACTGAATCTTGAAGCTGGAGACACACTGAGCTTTGTATCCTGACTTTATTAGGAAACTGAAATTCCCTTCTCCCTTCTTTGGGAGGATCACTACCCCACAAAAAATAAGTAAAACACAGACAACAATGTATAAAGCTGCATTTTCAACAGAGAGCACACTATCCTTCAGAAGTATCAAACTCAGCTGAGCAAGAAAAGAAAAGTACTTTTTGTGAAAATTTTACAGAGTTTAAAAATAGCTTTGGCTTTCTTGGTGTCCCTTTAGTCTCCTTTCTTGGAGATCTTATTTTATTCCCCTGAATGGGCATGAAATGCTAAATTGGCACTTTGCCGTTGGTACCAAATGTGCTCAATATAAAGAGATCACTTGATCACCATTCTCACATGGAGATAGTATTAGAAAATGAAGAGATCTTTACCTTAAAAAAGAAAACCAAACTCTAGTGGCGGAAATTGGAGTTGGGTACACTGTGGATTTTAAAAGTAAGCGTTTAAAAAAGTGAACGCCTGGAATTTCAAATAGGTTGCAGGGTACTCTCTATCACTCATGTTTTTTAAAACAGAGGTGTATATTTGGGGAAGGGTCTGTCTGTGTGTGTCTTGTTTTGTTCTTCAAAAAGACATGTTCTAGCTCAGCAACAGGCTTATGAGATTGAGCCAACAATCACCTGTGGAAATCCGATTATATGAATTAGGCAGAAGGTTAGTCCTGGTGGCCAGGAGGAGTATATTACAACTTTGTATTCTTTGACAAAGCAATTATTTATGTTTGAAGGTGAAAACTATTCAAAGATTGTCACTAACTCCCTACTTGGCCACACTTCAGTACCTTTTAGAAATGTCTAACACCATTCCTGAAAACTGGAAGGAACATATTGTTTAATCCCAACACTTTATGAATGATACCTAGATCAGATGCCTTTTACTCATAAGGAGGGGTTATCTTTTCCTAAAAGTGCACAAGAATGCTTACACTAATAGCCCTGTCTTGATTATACAAGTGATCTAATATCTTCCAATGTATATTAGATACTGACAACACTCATAATTTCTTACGTAAAGCACAATGCAATTCAATTTGACACTACTTACTGAAATGGTATTTGCACTTCCAGAGAAAACTCCTGCTGAAAAAAGCATTTCCAAGCTCAGAATATAACATATAGTAAAGCAATGTGATCTATTTAAAAAACAATATTATTATTACAAATGCAAGGCATTCATTTCATTCATTTCACCTGCTATACTGTTGTTTTTTTTTTCACTCAAATTGCGTATTACCTATGGTTTAGCTGTTACCCTATATTTGCTGCTAGCTAAATCAATAATTGAGCACAATAGATTTTCAAGGCAAGGAGTCTTTTTCAGTAACAGTGTTACTTCCTCACCAATCCCCTGACAATGGCAAGATCCTTTGTGTGACATTCCCAAAAATCACAGCCAGTGGTCTGGGAGTTAATAAGAAACTTTAATGATATGATGCTCCTCATGTAGTAGTGGAGCGAGTATCTAAATAAAATTAAAGGTGAAACAACTGGGGCCATCAGCAACTATTTAAATGCAGAAAATATGGAAATACAATTTTAACAAACACTACAGAGTCTCTGTTTTTAAATACAGAAAATGTGGAAGTACTATTTTAATAAACACTACAGGGTCTGTGTTCCTTTTTAGTTTCTCCCAGTAATTACATTTCTATGACAGTTACACATATACTTCAGAGGTTGTAAGGGAGACTTGAATATACCATTGATTTCAGTATTGAGTTTAAAGTATGTATAGTTCTGTGTTTACAGTGGAAACACACTTCCATATTAAAGGAATCACATAGTTACATAAAAAGAAAAATATATATGCTTTGTTTAAAATCCTTTAAAAAGGATTCATTTCAAAACAGAATATGTCAGCGATCAACTGAAAGCCACCAATGTAATACCAAGTTTTAATTTGCACATATTGTAATGGACACCTAATTAAACATATAGGCAATGTGGTTTGTTGCAAAAATGCAGTATATATGAATCCATTAGATGTATTCATCTGGATGTGAGTACATTTATTGACATTTGTAATCCAATCTTCCAAAGAAAATTCTTCCAAATACTTTCTGTTATTTTCAAAGGTTAATACTGTCAAGTTCTGCAACTGGTAAGTCATGAAAGACTTGCTTTAATCCAATTTACTCAAATAATATTCAAAGATTGATTTACTAGCATTCACAGTTATTCCTAATAAGAACAAATACCTGATCTGATAGTATTTTTTCTCAAAAAATGTCCTATGAA
>VZZY01021151.1:0-15000 GCA_013400335.1 Eurystomus gularis | reverse complement strand
GATACACACAGAAAACAATCTCTTCAGAATTCTTTTTTCCCAGTTAAATCTTTTCTTGTTCACTTGCATTTTTATATGTTATTAGTATTACTATTGTTATCATTCCTTTATTGTTATTGCTGCCAGCATACTTTCACAGGCCCTAGAAGTCCCAGTGTGCTAGGGAGTGTCCACCAAGAGCTTTTACTAACTCTGTGTGCTTGCAGTAAATAAAAGAGGCCATAGCATGGATAGAGGTGGAGAAACACTGGGAAATGCAAGCCAACATTCAGTAAGTGTCTCAGGCCATCACTGGCCTAATCATTTTCAAGCTTCTGGGAGGTGTTATAGAAAAGAAAAATGGCCAGAAGCAATTTGTAAAGGAACCATAAATAGACTTTGCAGATGTTTATGGCAAGCTCGTTCTAGGTATGAGAGATAGATGGGAGGAAATACAGAAGTATTTGTATGAAAATTTTCAAAAGGGTTCAGTAGGTAATGGGTTACTCAGAGGAAGAGGCAGGCTTTAGCCGTACTGACCTAGACTTACAGCTGAAGAGGCTTAAGTTTGGACAGAAGACATGGGCTTTGTCTAATTGAATGTGGGTATTTCACACTTACAGTTACTGTGCAGGATAGATACTCTGTATCTGTGAGATGATCACTGCATATCTTCTTAATGCAGAGAAATAGGTAGTTTTAAGTTATCTTACTTGTTAAAAATGCCCACATAAGGATGAGATGAATTAACCCCTGGAAGATTCTGATCTTCCCCACTGATGACTTTAGTTATTGATGTTACGTGTATCAAAAATTTGCTCAGATGAATACCATACTAAAAGGTGCGATGTGAAACAGAAATTTTAGTTATATTTAGTGCTTCTAGGTGATTACTCAAGATCATGGAGCTGGAGAACAAAAAAAGAGAAGGCCACCTTTAGAGACCTAAAGGAAGTTTTAGCTAGAATGAGGGCTTTCTAGAGGGTACAGATACAGCATGAATTGGGGCAGGCATTTCTACAAGTCTGAGAGGACTTCACAATATCTGGGAGTATCTGCAACTCTCTCAGCAGTACTAATCTGGGGCAAAGGCCTCCTAACTATTCTTTGAACTGTCCTAGCTAGATCTTTTGAATCATCTACCCAGAAAGAAAGAAAACATACTAACGAACAAACAAACAAACAAAAACAACCCACAAAACAGGCGGCTTCAACAACTCAAGGTAGAAGAACCAGGACGAATTTAAGCTTTGATCTTCCAAAAACTAATTGCGTGAGAGAAGAGAAAACTAAAAGCATGAAAGGGGGAAATGTGACTATTTCCACTGAAGTCACTAGTAGGAATTATGCATACAAGTTATAAAAAGAACATAAATGTCAATCACCAGGTTATATACAACTTCATCGATCTGTGCACATCACTTGAGGTTCTGTCCTTAAAAATTCATAGGTCTGGGGCCTTGGATCATAAACTTTATCTAGTGATCATAACTTTTTAAATTATGTTGATACAGCTTGCAACATTGAAACACTAGGTACATGACATTTAACATTAATTAAAAATACAAATATTGTTCATTCATTTAAATTCTTACTGATTGTTTTTTTTCATATTTGTTTGGAAAAAACATATAAGCTGACATGAATTTAGAACAAGTCTTCTTCATTGCTTGAAAGAGCTAGCTATGATCACTGTTTTTTAGAGAGCATCTACTACTATCAAAGAAAGCTTCAGCTTTAGAAATCCTGTCTGTATGTCAAAGTCCTATTAAGGCATGAAGCACCAGACTTTTGCTCTGTGACCTATGTCATCAGTTTATGTCACCACTTAGCCCATCTAGCAGGATTCAGTTTCTTTTTTGGGTCACATAAAGTGTACCACTCCAGTACTTCGCTTAACAGGTCCTTGTGCTGTCTAATGGACTAAGAGAATTATCATCATTGTTAGGTGCACAGGAGAGTAAGCGGCATGATACACACTGTTAGTCCGATACCCATCTCTGATGACAGTTTATGGTTCACCAGCTTGGTTAAACAGCACATCAGCAGCAGTGATGGGTGATCAATCTCATTCCCTATAGAATTGCTCCCAAAAGTGTCATTATTGAATAATAAATCCAGGAAATGCCATGAGAAGGAATCACCAGACCTTTTGTTTAAGTTCAAAGCTACAAGAAAAGTAAAAGAGAAAATATTTTTTATTGTTTTTTATTCTTCAATTTATGCACGTCAGTTATGAAAAATTAATATTATGTAACTTCATACTGTAACTGTTTTGCAGACCTACTGTGAAGCATGATACAGGTATTTAATATAACGTTATTATATATTTCCAAATGTTTTCAAGGACAACTTCGGGTTTTTTTCACCCTCAGAAAGTGAATTATGGTCTTCACTTTTTGCTGACAGGCACAGGATCCAATTCTGCAACTGTTTACTCTGTAGAAAAGTGCATTACTCCACATAAATGACATGACTTGGCCTAGCTAGAAAGACAATGTAAACCAGGGTGGCAAAACCTGGGCTGGATTAATGTCAGACCTAAATATAGATTGGGAGAGGATCAGCTGGAGAGCAGCCTGCAGAGAGGGATCTGGGAGTGCTACTATGCAGCAGGCTCTATGAGTCAGCCAAGAGGGCAACCTGCATCCTGGGGTGCATCAAACACAGCATAACCAGATGGTCAAAAGAGATTATTATCCTGCTGTATTCAGCAGCAGTTCTGGACCTCATAATTTAGAGAAGGATGTTAGGGTACTTGAATACATCCAGAGGAGGGCAACAAAACTGGGGAAAGGGCTGGAAGACATGTCCTATGAGGAGAAGCTAAAAAATTTGAGCTTGTCTAGTCTGGAGAAAAGGACACTGAGGGTCGACTTCATTGCTCTCTGAAGCTTCCTGAGAAGGGGAAGTGGAGAGGGAGGTGTTGATCTCTTCTCCCTGGTATCCAGTGACAGGACACATGGGAATGGTCCAAAGCTACATTAGGGAAGGTTCAGGCTAGATGTTAGGAAACATTTCCTTACAAAGAGAGTAGTCAAAAAACTGGAACAGGTTTCCTAGAGAGGTGGTAAATGCCCCAAGCCTGTCAATGTTTAAGAGGCATTTGGACAATGCCCTTAATAACATGATTTAACACTTGGTCAGCCCTGAATTGGTCAGGCAGTTGGATCAGATGGTCATTGTAAGTTCCTTCCAGCTGAAGTATTCTGTTCTGTTCTGTTCTATTCTATTCTATTTTAGTCTAGCCTAGTCTAGTCTAGACTAAAATACAGTTCAGATTACTGAAATGCCAGATTTTTTTCTTCTCACATCAGGCACCCAAAAATGTATAATTTAATAATAATTTCTGCATCTGTCTGCACATTGATTAAATGCCACTGGAATACTGGAAGAATTGGAAAATACTAGTTTTCAGAACTCATTTCAAGTAGGAGAAATAAACCTCAAAAAGCCAAAACAAACAGGTTTGGACAGACAACAATTATTATCCAGCTATTCACCCAACCCAAACACTTTATCCTGGTAGTGTTGGAACCATTATTAGCATTCATTAAATCTAAGAACTTTTAATGGTATTTCAGTCAATAATTTCTCAATATTAAATCCTGATTTCCTATTCTGATCACGATCAGAAAGATGTTTAGATCTTAGATTTCCTTCTTTGAAAGGTAAGGGAAACTATCCTATGAAGTTTTTTGTTGGTTTGCTTTTGTTAGTTTTTTTTCAAAAACAGCTGCACTTTAAACATCCAGGCAGTAGTCAGAAGTCTGCCATAATACACGGAGGTTTATGTTGACATTCAGTGTTCAACATTACATAGTATTACAGTGAAATGTGTTGTCCCTTTTGAGTGCACTGGTTAAATTAGGCCTTGCAAAATTCCTAGCGAGCATCAGTCATCAAGCCCTTTTAAGCTTTCCAAGACTTTAAAAGTGTGTTTACAGTTCACATAGAAGCATGTCATGGGGGCCATGGTGGAGCATTCATGCAGAAAGATGCTCAGAGAAATGACAGGATATTAGCATAAGGCAACAGAACACTGCACATGCCAGAGAGGAACTTTTCTAGCTTTAGAAATGGACTGTCTGGTGGTATTCTGTGCTTTGAACACAATGTGGATGAAACATATTTGCAAGATTTCCTGTCATATCAAACATCCAAAGACTGAAAAGTAAGCACTCTTACAAGACAGCTTGTGATTTTACTGAAACTTCCATAGCTTGCAGGAGGTAAGAAGTGTAATTTGGAGGCATGTATTTAGCAGCAAACCTCTGCAAATATTGTAGTTTCAAAAGCATTTTCTAACAGAGAAATTAATACCAATCATTTGAAAGGATAATAAGAAACCGAAGGAGCAAAGTTTAAGTAAGATTGCACTTTTTTCAACTTGAAGAAAGGAAAGCCATATAGTAATATCAAGTGTTCAGCACAGAAAACTACTCAGAACATAACCAATGTTACAAGTATATATTTCCCTCATCATTTGGAAACTTGAAGCAATTCTGAGTATAAGAATTTCTATGTTAAAACACCACATCCAGCAGCTTTATTTTTGTAAAGGTAGTTTTATGAGCCCTATTTTTCCCCTGATAATATTTTGTGTTCTTTCTACCTGAATCAGAGATGAAAAGTAACCACCCATGAAACACATGTGTTTTAACAAAGAATCACAAAATAGTTTCTATCCTAAGAACTCTAGATTCCTGACATTAAACAAATCTTCTCTGAAGTATCTACTAAGCAAAAAATGCTCAATAAACTTCTCATCATGTGCCAACACCTCACAAAGTTACTATATATGTATTGCCTAGTAATTTCAATTAAATGGCAATCTTTTAATGGTACTCAGTGATGCAGAGAGATGTAAAATTTAGCAATTATGTACAATGATTCATACAAACAGAGATTTTGGTTTTTATCTGCAGAATTTTTAGCAGTCTTACTTTGAATCATAGACTAAAGTGATGGTAAATATTTCAAAAAGTCAATATGTATATAAATAGACACACTTTTTCATTTATTTGCAAACCATCACTATCACTATTATTATTATTGTAACACTTAAGTCATTAAATGTTAGAACTTTAGGTCAAATTGATTAACGCTTGTTTTTATACCATCCAAATTTGTAAGATAAAGTAAGAGTTGAAACAAAATTATAATGAAGAGAATTCACCACATTCACAAAATATGCCAATATTAGAAAAGGATTCTACTAATTTCTGATGCCACTAGACTACTTCATAAAAGAGTAAAGTAGAAAATAAATAACAATTATGTTCTGCAGTCAACAGAAAGAGATGACAATTTATTTTTTTTTTAATTTATGTAGATATATCCAAACATTTTGAATAAGACTATAATCCAGTTTTGTCAGAACAGGTCTATCCTTCTTGTAACAATGTACAGAAATACACACACAGACACTGGAATTATATTTCTGCATACCTTGGGAAATTTTTTTGGTTTCATTCTTAGATGTAGTTAGCAATTCCTGTTCAACATCATCACACTTGAGAGATACATTGCAAGCCTCTACAGAAGGTAATTTTATATAATCTGTGTTGTTCTTCCACCTGTCAAAACTTCCACATAACTGTAAAATTAAAACCCCCTAACATCTATACTAAGGAGATTACAATTTGTTTGGCTTTTTTGGTGACACTTTAAGTCCTTCAGTTTTAATCAAACAAATCTCTCATCAATGTGTTCACAGGGAGGAATGGAGTAAAATTGTAACTTTTATGACAAGTTTTTTGTTTCTCCGAAGATAACACCTTATGAAACTGTGTTGTTTTTAGACCTGGTCCTCTTCAGAAAAGCAAGAAGATTATAAAGATCACAGCTCAGATCTACAACCACTTTAGGACAACTTCAGTAAGAAACTACAGGATAGAAATTAATATTATGATCACAGATACAGGTGAATTTTAAATGTTCATGAGCTAGTGAAAAATACCTTCTCACTTGGACACAGATGCAACTGAGAGCATTACTGCAAAATTAGCGCCAGTCTTCACTGGACCGTTCAGTGTCACCAAGTATTCATCAGATGTGAATTACACTCTGAACAAATTGCCTGAAGGAACAGATACAGGCATTTTCATGTTCTAAACGTGCTTTCCTATTAGTATCAAAATAGTCCATTGGAGGATATCTCAACCCCTGAAGACATACAACGAACAAAAATGCTACAATACTCAACCATTATTCCAAAGTACAGTCTTTAAAAATGAAAGATAATATACAGTAGGCTTGACTCCCTATTCCCTTAGACTCCATTATAATCACCCTTATGATGAGCCACACCTCATTATAATAACAGCCAAATTGCTTGGCTCCCAAGGGGAGACTAACAGTCAGGGTGGATTGTACTTATACTCAAAATAACCAAGAATAATCAAGATGAATCCCTCAGTTTGACAATGTATGACCACTTTTGCATAACTAATGCTGTTCTGACAGGAAAAACGCTACAGATTAAGCAAAAAGAATTAATCTGGCTAATATTGATTGGATGCGTAACAGTGAGTTATGTGTCAGCATATTTATTGCAGTTATAGTAACATCTATTTTCTAGGCAAAAAGTTCATTTCTTGAGGTGTCCAAATGAAACTTAAAATCCTGCACAACATCTGTATAAATCTTGCATATTTCTGCACTGAAAGGATATAGTAGAGTACCATTTTTGTTTATTTTTAATTGGGGTCAATGAAAAGTATTGCTTATTAATTAAAGGATCAAATTGTGAAGAGTGTTTGCTGACAGCGAACTCAGTGCAGAGTTGTCCTAGTGATGGTTTACTCTATGGTATTTTGTATCTTCAAAGTAATAGTAATTACGTTCAAGATATTTGCAATGAAACCCAAAACCATGTGAAACTCTCATGGTATTGTGTTTCATTACAAATGCCAAACATTAATTAGGTTCATCAAAAGGTTTGTTAAGGTTCATGAACTTAAGACTGGCTTTGAATTAGCATTGTGAATAACTGATAGCTTGTATTGAAGCTGTACAAAATTTTGTTAGTTCATATGAAAAACTAGAGGAAACACTGAAGGTTCATCTCAGTTTCCCCTTTACATTTCATGGACTAGCTTTTAAGCCACCTCAGTCACTTCACTTGGGGAAGGATTTCACTGCAGATAACTCTGGTAGGGCAGGAAATAAATAAATAAATACTGAAACAAATAAAATAGCAAGTAAAAATCCAAAACTTAATTGCTAAACTAAAAACTTAGTGATTATCTGAATTAAATTGACATTAAGTTTTCATTAGGCAACACTTCAAAACTAATTTTCAAAATGGTTGAGATAACCTATATTGACCATGGCTTCCTTAATGTTTTCCTTTTTTTCATTCTTCCCCTAACCCAATATCTTTCTGCAAGGCACAGTCTTTGTGAAAACTTAATAGTTTCAGTTAACCATTTGTACAGCATTTTCCAGGGGGTCTCCTTCTACTGGTTTTCAGTGAAAAATGAACAGCTGCAATTTGTCCCAGTAAAATTATTCACTTTCACATTTAAACAAATAAGCCTATAAATCCATTTCACTTCATATTTATCTATAAAACAGAATGGAAAGTGAAATAGGGCAAGTAAGGAAAACTCTACTGCAACGAAAAAGTTAAACACAAGCTTGAATTTAAAAAAAGACATATATATGGCAATCCTACAGAGCATGACAAGGAGTTCAATCAATACAAGAACAAATATGCTCTTTATTCTAACTAATTGTACTTTTATAAGACATTTGGCATATATGAGTATTGTTATTTATAAATAGTTGAAAAACACCTACCGTATTGATTCAGAGCAGTGATTGATTGACATGGTTTGAGTATAGTGTAATTACTGTATCCACAAAATGATTTAAAATGTTCTGAAAGAAAATTAATCTTGTACGTGGGATATATGAGTCTTGTAAGTAGCCACCTTAATGCCAAAATATGCTTAGTGATCTGTGTCATAACTGGCTTACTTGTTTTCTTGTAAGCAGAGGTATACATTGCATGTAGTAAGTGTTTTCCATGGCAAATCTGCTCTGCATCATAAATGAATAGGTGCTGACTTCGAGAGTTGTTGTTGTTGTTGTTTATTTGTTTGTTTAAGACAATATTTGGGCTCCTAGTGCTTTGAAATGTTTTGAAAGATCAAGGTTGGTTTTCTGAAGAAGCAAGATAATCTAAAAATTGGATAAATCATAGCTTTCCCAACAAGTAGCTTTTCTTTTTTTCTTTTTTTCCTTTTTTCCTTTTTATTTTTTGATAGTGTAACAAGAAAAGTATGTGAGATATGAACTATTTGGAGAAGACTAGTTTACAAAGTAGTTTTAAATGAGATAAAGATCAGGGTATGGGAAAGACAGGATGAGTGCAGTGAAGAGTAAAAGAGAAAGCTAATTAGATTCAGTATTAGACTCAATATGTTACAGCTGTTTATAGAAGAATGTGGTCTAAGCTGTAGTGTAGTACCTAGTATCACTATCTGGCTCAAAAAAGATATTTGGCCCATAAATTATTTTTTTATTTCTAGCCAAAGGCTTCTGGGTCCTCTGCACACCCTAGAACGTAAAATTATTCCTTGGGTGAATTACACTGCAGAAGCTACAGAAACCTTATCAGTTTTCTTCCTTCCAACAGAAAGGAAGTATGAAATAGTGTGACTTTGCTTCCCAGTGTGGCTTTGTTCCTTGGGCTCTGAAAGGAAACAGAATTTATCTCTAAGTTTGCTGGAGCTAGATTTCAAATAGAAGTTGTGGGCATCACCTTCAATGTCAGCTCAGGGCTTAGACAGGCTCGCAAAAAGGAAATGGAGAAAGAGGGAGAGATTGCTCTTGGCAAGATCAGTTTCACTCATTTTCACCACCAAAATCACTTTGCGCTTGGAAACTAAAGTGCATGTGCATGTGCATGTATGTGTGTGTGTGTGTGTGTGTGTGTGAGAGTAAGTATTACAGCAGATGGAAAAGATAGAAGATAAGTCAAAAGGTAAATCTCACTTCCTACTACACTCTTTTTTTAATCATCTGCAATCTCACAATGCAATCAGCAGTATTCACACATAGCTACATTCACACACAGAAGACAGAGGGCCGAAGCCTGGAAATAAAGTCTTAAGGGAGCTAGTGAAGGGATAATGAAAAGTCCCTTTGTTATCTGATACCTTCATTTTGTTTACGAGGGTGCATTAAGGCTAGAAGTTACAGGTAAAACTGATTGTATAATTCATCCCAAAAGTTCTAGAGGTAGCTGTAGATGATTTTTCAGATGCAGGTAATCTGTTATCTAATTTTCTAGATACCCATAATAACAGCAGTTTTATGTAATCAGAAAATTACAGCTTCCATGATTTCTTAAATGTGAATTTCAATTCACATTTAGGCCCATCTTTACCCAGTGCCTCACCAAGATAAGTGCAAAATGAAGGACTACAATCCATTGCGCTGAAGAAGAGGTGAGAAGACATAGTGTAGTAAATGAATCCAGGAAGTAAAATCAAAACCCCAGGGAAAAAAATCATGAATTTTCACCTTTTCATTATTTACACTCAAATAAAAAACTATTAAGTACTAAAATATTCACTTGGGAAGCCCTTGCATGAACTCATCTGTATAGGGTTCTGTACATTTAAGGGTTAGAAGGATTTAAAGGGATTGTTCCAATGTAACCTTTGCTTTCCACAGATGTCATCCTTCCTTTCACAGTCATTTAAAAAGTAGAAAAGGCTTACTGCTTGTGGTGCTGCTGAAACATCAGTACAAGAGACTGAGTTAGCTTATTTTAATAATCACACATGACCTACAGGATAGCTTAGTAAACTCTTATTGGAGAACTTTGTTAATAAGTGCTTTGAAAAAAAAAACCACTAAGCTCTTATTTACCTGGTTGAATTGGCAAGAAAGTGCTCATATTCAATTTATTTGTGAACTGAACAAATTTTAATCATTTGTGGAGGCAAAACAGCCAAATCCAACTCTCCCAATAACATAATGCCATTTTAGAGGCATTTTTCTGAATAGATCTTTCCGTTGTGGTGATAAGAATTCACAATGTTATTCTTATTTTTTATATATCCCCCTGAAGGAGCTAAGAGTTTATAAGAAAGTCTAATGAACAATTTCCTGTCCCATCAGATGGATTCACTTCCAGACCACAAGCACCATGCATTCAGCAAACCAAGATGTTGGAGATGTCAATGAGTAAAGTTGCAGCTCTACTATTTCTCTTCATCTTCCTAAGCCTCCACCATCCTCAGTTATTTTAACGATTGCCTGAAGTGTTCATTCATGTCAAAGCGTGTTATTTACTCCCATTATGGACATGACATTATTCGACTCCGTTACAAATTGAGGAAAAAAATATTGCCTTCCAAAGTGCAAGTATTGCCCCATTATCTATGAATAGAAATGAGCGCTGGCACTAGAGGGCAACTACTTACAAGAGATATTCTAAATGTTATGGACAAAGTTTCATTTTTTTTATAATGTACCAGAGAAAGATTAAATACATCAAAAATACTGAATGAATTTATCATTCACATTGTCAGCCCACTGTGTTTAGTCATCTAACTCATAGCCTGATTATGTGGAAAGTCAATGAATCATATAGCTAAATATTTTCTAGTGGCTTTATGAATGATTGAATTAATAGATATTGTACCTGAACAGAGTTAATCTCTAAGTGTTATTGCTAATAACCAAACCTTCAGAACTTTAAGTTCAATAAACAGGAACAAAATTAAAAGACTATACACTCAACGTCTGATTCCATACATGAGTAGCTAAAAGAAAGGCTGCTGATTATTTTTGATAGAAAGCATAAACAATATATTTCAACCCAGTGAAACAACTGTCTAAGCCAGTTTTATGGGGAGTGGTACCATCAAAACTGTACCATGGGGTAGAGGGGGAGGTAGATACTTTCAAGAGCCTCTAGGCCACCATGTGACTTTCAAGTCTAAACATGATCTAACCTACACTCCTTGATACATTGAAACTGTAATAGAGAGTGTCTATAACATATACAGACAGTATATGCAAACTGAGAAAAAAATAATTGAATATGAAGGTATTTATAAGTCTGTCAGTGTGTTCTACCTGAAATAGAAAATTTTAATTCTGTTGTCATTACTTATTCCTGATAACATATAGAAACTCTTTCCATGAAGACAATCCAGTAGTCTTCCACATGCTTTTATAGCTTTGAATGTGAAAGAACAATATAGAAATAAAAAATTCATGATTGCCATGAGACTCACTATCTCAGTTAGCTTTCTTAGGTGCTGGCCAAAACATACCCTTTCACTGACTAACAAAGGCAAATAGTCACTTTCACAAGTGATTCATCTAATCCTAAAATAGGCACTTAAGAGTTGGTAACAAACAATTTATTCTTTTGAAGTGTGTATTTTGTCTATTGGCTATAAACAGTTCTATAATATGTAGCTCAAGTCTAACTTTTAGCTATCCTAATTTATGGATAATAAATTTCATAGTCTGTCTCCAGAGCTGATCCATGCAAATTGTACTGAATTGTAATTAAGTTGTAACAAATGATTATACAAACCAGTGAAAATTCAATAAATTCAAAGCACGTCTCTCTGCATCTCTGGTCAAAACAGCAACAAGCAAAGCCAATAACCTGCTGCCAAACACAAGTGAAATTCCAGAGCTTCTTTGATCCTGTATCTCAAAATTTTTTTTTATAACTTGCAAATACTCAGTATTCAGGTCAGTTTAGAAGTTACTGTGACTGATGTATCAAAACCAACTCTTAATTAAACGCATAGAATGATCAAGCAAAAGTCAAGAAGTAAAACAAGGAATAAGCAGAAGAACCTCTGAAGAGAAAATAAGTACAATGAAATAATTATTCAGAAAGAGCTTCTTGCACAATTAACTGAACAAATAAATAGTAAGAAGGAATAGTAGAATGGAGACTTACAAGCCTAAGTCCTCACATCTTCAAAATTAATGCAGGCAAAGCTGGCATGGCTCCAAAATCTGCAAAATATTTATTATTTAGTTTTTCTTCCTCTTTTATAATTCATTCACAATTAAACAAGTTGTAATTATAATTCAGATACTGGCAAAATACATTCTATGGTGTTAACCATTGATAGATTTGTAAACAAAAGCAGCTGGACTGGAATTTCTTCAAGGAAATATTTACATGCCAACAGTTTATCAAACTGGAAGTCTGCAGATAAATCTACACATGGGCATTATGTTAATGATGAGAGCAACGATGATTCATATTCTTAGTCGTAGCTGCTTTGTACTGCTACAGCTGTAAAAGAATAAAAGCTGGAAGGAAAAAGGATAAGGAGGCAGGCCTAGGGTTTTACTCCCCTGCCTCCTTTCAAGGTTAGAACATTTGTTACATTATACTGGAAATAATGATTAACAATAGGGCCATTGTCCAAGATTCTTTCACCTCTAGAGGCCAGATTTCTGAAGGTATGTAACTAATGTAGGATGCCACTAAGCACTTCAAGGGATTTTACAACTAAGCATTTCATGAGATTTTTAAAAAGTGCAAGCACTCACTGAAATTTTAAATGGATAACCGATGCAGTTTGAAAATCCCAGTATGTACCAAACTCTGTCTTTGACAAACTAAATAGATATGTGTTTATTAAAACTTCTTACTGCTACAACATCAGAAAATATTAGTAACTGCTTTAAAAAATGCCACCTGTTTTTTTTTTTCCTACTTGCTAGGCTCAATTTGCATGCTATTACCCAGGTCTCGGGATTGAAAGGGAATCACACCCTGCAGAAAAGCATGGACACCTTTCTATCAGTAGTCACTTGTCATCCTCTTGAGAGTGAGCAATATATGGCTATAACTCTCACCAGAGCATCTCAAGAGTATCTCAAAGAGTTCAAAACAGGAACCTGACCAGTATATGTATTTGAATGCAACCACACAAAAAAGAATAAATGAATGGAAAATAATAGATAGACATGAATAATAATAATAAAGATTAAAATCTCAAGACAGGAGGGTGCATAAATGTAGGCAATTAAGAATTCTTTTCATTTCAGGAGAAATTCAGGAGAAAGTGGCACTTCCCCATGAAAATTTGACTTAACACTTGAAGCTTCTTCCACATCAGTAATTCATTCTCTGGTGGATCTTGATTTTAAGGACAGCTAGGGATATCTGAAAAGAAATCTCAAATTGAGGATCCCTTTCCTTATTGAAAGACCCCTTCACTGCTCATGTAAGTCCTAGCTCATGCAAGTCCTGGCGAGTGGCACTCAAAATGCAGGGAACGTCCACCTAGTAGAAAGAGACTCAGCCACATTGTAGCCTGATTAGCTACAGTGAAAGTCAGCCATTTAAAAAACAATTAGGTTAGGGATTAATCTTTCTTCCTTTCCCCTCCCAGAGAAAGCATTCTTCAGGTGAGTTAGCTGAATAATGGGACAGCTGGGGAAGTAGAGTCTGGAAATACGAAAGTACGATTCACAATAGCAGCAGGAGCAGGCAACTAGACCTAAATGATAGCAGTGCATTTTGAATGTAACTGGGGGTTAGGGGTGGTTTGTGGTATGGTACAACTAAGCAATCCTGTGTGGTTTGTAAGCTAAAGCAAGATATGTACTAATAAATTAAATGTAATCACTGAAGTTCAGTAACCCTGTGTACAAACAGTATAATGCAATATTTCTATGCAATACTCCCTCACTCTCTGTAGTGAATTTGGTTGTTCACAAACTATTTTCTGGGCCTGACCCATGCTAACTGCTGCACCACCCCCTGAATTTTCTGCAGCAGAGCTAGCTGGCACAGGCCATCACTTGGCCAGGGACCATTCTAGCAACACAACTGTATGAGTGATCACATTTCCATGACTTGGAAACTTCTGATTTCATTCAATTTTCTGTGTGTGGTGGTTTAGGCCCTGCTGGGACACAAACCACATGGCCACTGCCCTCCCCACCCTCAGATGGGAGAAATGGCAGAGGAAGAAAGATACAAGCCCTGCGGGTTGAGATAAGGAGAATTTACTACAGCAATGCAAAAGCAACAGTCACAACAACAACAGTGATAACAATGTACAAAACACGAGATATGAAGTGTACCAACCGAGAGCGCAGGGAATGGCTCGAGACAAACAGAGCAAGTCTCACTGCTGCTGCACAAGCAAAGGCAGTCAGACTGCCCGTGCCTCGGGTCACAAGGCATGATATCAGCATGGTATTGAATAGCCCAGCTGTGGCTCCATCGGCTCAGCTCTGTTTGGCTCCATTTTGCTCAGCCCGGCTGTGGCTCTGTCCCAGCTCCTAGTGAAAATTAACCCTATCCTGGCCAAACCAGGACATTATCCACCTCTTATTCTATACCATTGTGTTGGTTTAGTAAGAGCTGCAGTTGCAGCTGGAGCCGCGTGGCCGCGCCACTCCCCGCCCCCTCCCCTCTGCAGCGGGTGGCGGACAGAGAAAGAAAAAAAAAGGTTTAAAAGTGCCTTTTTGAGTTGAGATAACGAAAGTTTAATATATGTATATATATAAAAAAACCAACTTATAATAAGCAATCTGCAGTTAACAAGAACAATATTAACAGTGAGAAAAGAGCAATACAAAAAGAAAACAATACCGGGATAACAGCAACAGACCAAACCTCAGCCAAAGCAGCCCAACCAAACTGGCCCCCACCGGAACTGGCCCCGGGGCATGACGTCAGCATGGTATAGAATAACCTGGCTCCACACAAAATTAACCCTGTCCTGGCCAAACCAGGACAACCATCTACATCATTCCCAGCAGCCATTTAACAAATAACAAAATACAATATAATTCACTGTCTGTTCTCATCCAGAATTAGGTCCCCTTGCAGTACACATCAGACCTCTCCATCCTCCCACATCACCCACCAGGTGCACCCAGGACCTTGAGCAAAAGCAATCCCATGGATGGGTTTGTCTTTGCCTGAAGCAGGACTCACCCAGACCATTTTCCTCAGTACATTCCTCATGCACACTATGGGGACTTTATCCCCGTCTA
>VZZY01021147.1:168403-249306 GCA_013400335.1 Eurystomus gularis | reverse complement strand
TATTGAGAGCTCTTGCACTCTATTGAAAGCCTCCTTAAAGATCACCTGGCTCTGTTCTGCTCCTTTGTCCCTGAGGACTGCCTCCCAAGTGGTCCTGTTGATCAACTCCTTAAAATGTAGGGTGCTGACTTTGCTTTTCTTCAGTCCTTTACCCCTTAGGACAGTGAACTGAACCAGTGTGTCATCACTGCAGCCCAGGCTGCCTCCAGTCTTGATGTCCCCAATGAGTTTACTTGCATTGGTCACCATGAGGTCTAATATCACATCCCCTCGGGTAGAGCTGTTGATTACTTGCTTTAGAGACTGAGGTCTTTCAGAATCATGACCAGCTCCAAAAAGCCAGCTGCCAAATAGCCACCATCTCTGCGAGTCCTGTCTTCCCTCTCCATCCTTCACACTGCTACCTGTATGCTTTTAAAATCTGTGAATTTAAGTGTCTGTGTCCAATTCCTCCTCAATTAATTATGAAAAAAAGCTTTATCTGTTGTATCAGTAACTGTCACAGCTTTTCATGAATCTATCTTCAGCAGGTTGCTAGTTACAGAGAATCATCTCCATACACCTTATTCCCAAAACTGCTAACTACCTACGGAGACAGCAGAGGATTCAGCAGTCCCATTTTTGCAGGCCTGGATGACACCGCCGATCCCAGAGAAGGGCATGGACTCAGTTATGGAGGACTTGCTCCCTGTTGGAAACCTCATGTCTTCTCTCTACTTTGCCACCATGTTTCTAGAGAAGCAGCAGCATACCAGCCTTGCTGCTGAAGCAGATGCCGCCCTGCAGCTCTTGTCTTTCCCTGCATTAGGAAGAGCATTGTCACTTCTGACAGCCGCAGGTGTCGTGAGCTCCCAGAAATCACTGTCTGGGGCTCGGGGTCTCCTCTGCAGCAGAGGGCACATGAAGGAGGGCAATGATGGAACTGGCAATCATCCAAGGACAGCAGCCTGCTCCCTCAACCTCCCCATCTGGCTATCAGCTCTGTCCCATCTCCTCTGGACTTGGACCAGGAGAGGGAAATTTATTAACAGTCCCACTCACTGGATAAATCTGCTCTGACATTCGATTTCCAGGCTGCTTCTGTGGCTGACCTCAAACCGGGCCAGCATTACAGGAACAGTTTGGAGGAGCAGCACCCCTGTAATGTGGGCACATGCCTATCTCACACTGACACCATTTCATGTTGACTGAGGAGGACTTTGGCTGCAGCAAAGGCAATATGCAGGACAAGTGGGAAGTATACATTCTGCTTCTTCTCTTGATGTCTGGATTTCGGTCCAACAAATAAATGCCTGATGTTGCTTCCAGAAAATTTCCATTGTTCACATCCCCGACTTTTCTGGGAGACAAAAAGTAAGGCCATTCTCTTCCTCATTCTTACCCATTGCATCAAGATCTGAAAGTGGATCGTGGCCTGAGTCAGTCCATCAGCATTTTTCAACCCAAGGGGTTGCAGCAGCACACACTGTACCATAAGCCTCTCTCCTTCCAGCCTCTCCATGACAGATAATAACACTTCCAGAATCAGATACCCCAGATGAAAAGGACATTTTAAACAAGATTCAGCAATATTCAGAGTCATCCTACTGCTCTGGAAAGAATCTGCATGGACTTAAATCTAGGGATACCTCTTGCTAGATCAGTGATAAAAGTCAGAGATTATGGAAAGACAAGCTTTTCTATGTTCTGTTTGCAAGACTCTAGCTGGGTCTGTGTACCCTGATCTGAATTAATCAGTCCCAAAATGGCAGAATAACAGACTAACAACAGATTATAAAAATCTTAAAAAGGCCACAGAGAGTAGGAAAAGATAGAGGAAAACATCTAGATAGACCTTTAAGGGGAAGTTTGTGATAGCATCCTGCAGACACCAGAGGAGATAAAATTATTCTCCATGCATGTATTGCCTATGGCAGTACAAACATGAACCAGTTCGGTCAATACAAGCAGAGGAGACCTCAAACCAAACAGCAATAAACCTTTTTATTCCTCACTGATTCCAGAAAAAAAAGCTCATAGAAGATGAATGTGGGATGCAACTTTACAAGTTAAAAAATGAATGATGATTAATAGAGTTTTATGGGTCCTTGGCAAACAAACTGGATAGTGTTTGAGAAAGCAACAAGAAAAGTAACTATCTTGTCACAACATCCTCAGGCATTGGAAGGATCCTACCTTGTTTCCACATGACAGGCTAACTGAAGATGTAATACTATTCAAATGCAGCCCTGAAGTGCTGGGGCCTGAGTTGTGGGCCTCAAGTTGGAGTTGACCTGTCAGTGAGTCACAACCTAGCAGAATGTCTTCTTTTTCTTGTTGGCTTCATGTTCCAGAGGCAGAAACTGGCCCACCTGTGTCTTTGTGGTTCCGCCCTCACCCAAGTGGTCATGGTTGGGGTGGTGGTGGGCAAGGCCAGGGCTACATTAACCAGGTGCCAGTTAGTCAGAAGAGCTTCCTGTTGGGTGTGGCTTCTGTTGGGGCTGGTTGCATCTTGCTGAGCTCTCTCAGTGGTGTCCTTCCATGTGAAGGGCCACTGATGGAGCCGTCTCTGTCTGTTGTGTCCAGCAGGCGATGCTGGCACCACAGTGGGCAGCAGAGGAGCTGGGCCCACAGGAACCTATGGCAGAACTGTCTGAAAGAAGACTTCCAAGGGGATGTTGCTGAGTTCAGTGTTGGCCTGTGTGATCAGGCAACTGATGGCAGCATAAAATGATGATGGCTGAATCAGCACAACAAGCCCACATTAAGCAGATTAAAAACATATTAACTGCAAGAGTTAAAAAAAAAAAATTAGATGAGTGCACACCCACCACTGAGATCTCTCTACTGAAAGGGAAGACCTTCTCTAGGAAGATCTCTCTAGTGAGATCCCATATGAACCTCCTCACATCTTCATTGAGGTCAAAGATCCAGCCAGCAGGTTGGTATAGCTGAAGTGTATCAACTATGAAGTCCCTTACATAGGCTGCATAGCCAACATCACACATAACCACCTCTGGTATTTCAACGACCTTACATCCATCTGTAGCTGGGGTGACTGAGTGCAGACTTTGGCACAGCTCCGAGATGTGGCTTGTACTTTGCTTCCTTCCCTTCCATACAAAAGCAACATCCTTAAGTGCCTATGTCAGGATAAGCTACCAACACCTGTAAAGGACACAAAATATGCAGTAGTAAATAACATACTAGAGAGATACCTCATACAGGACAACTTGGCTTGCTTGATGGAATGGGCTTACGGTTACAGCATTCAATTTATCTTGGATAATGTAAAGGTCTAGAAAGGAAATAGTTGAAGAAAGAACATGTCACCCTTATTAGAAAAAAGGACTTCAAGAGGAACCTGAGTTGATGTAACCCAGTGAACGTCAGCTTCCAGCTTAGTTCTGTAGTCCAAAGATGTCCAAATCCTTGGATGATTAAGCCAAAGCTTACTAAATGTATTGTGAGATGGGCATCACCTCTGCACCTGCATTGGTGAGATCATTTCTGAAAATCTGCTTAATACGGGTGACCACGCTGCCAGAATGATGTTGAAAAAAAACTGAGAAGAGGGCTATAAAAATGAGTCAAGGGCTGGAAAACATGCCTTGCGGTAAATGGCTAAAGAGACTCTTTCTGGATTGCATACTAAAAAAAAGGCTAAGAGATTACTTGTTCTGGTGTCTGAGACTACATGAGGAAGAGACTGCTGATAACAAATAGCTCTTTATGTGAGAAGACAAAGGCATAAATAGAGCTTGTAGCTAGAAACTGAAATGAGACAGGCTTAGATTAAGTCATGACAACTGAACCATGAGAGTGAAAAAAAACTCTGGAACAACTAACTGAGGCAGGCACACACTGAATTCTGTCACTTCAGTATGTGACCAGATGCTGCACAGAAAATGTACAAATAATCCAAGTTTAGATCCATAAAGTAAACTCACCTTGTTCCTCAGCTCCACTAGTGAGAGGGACTATAGCATATAACTAACTCTCCTGTCTAGGCAAACAGCACAAAATGGTTAGAAAGAAACTCAAAGAGCTTTTGCTTTCTCACAATGATCAGGAAGCCAGAGTCCCAGCATTTTGGGTAGGTGGATTGGAGCACAGAAGCTTCTCCTTTTTTTTTTTTTTAAACCACAACCATCCACAAAACCCAACCATCTTTCCTTCACTCTGTAAAATCTGTGGGTAGTTTCATTTGCATCTTTTTATTTATAAATGTGGGTTAGTTCCTAGAAAGCTAATCAGGATGAAAACTTGCACATTTCCATGCATAAACTTGGACTTTTGCAAGGCCTCATTCCAAGCGTCCAAGGGGAAGATAAAAATCCCCAAACCACAAAAACCCATTTTGATTGTTGCTCTGTCTCTCTCTGACCCAGCCAACTACCACCAACTTCTCATCCCTCTAGATGCATTATGCTCTCTGCAGCAAACCACCTTAGATGGAGGGCTGCTCCCTTCCCCTCAAGCCCCAGTTCCCCATTTTACAGTATACCAGGATGTTGGCCAAAGGGCCTGTATTATGCATAAGCTATGAACCGCTCAGAAAACCCCAGCAGACCTAGTACTATTAAGCCCATCTATATTGCATTAAGTTGTTATTAGCTACGGTATTCTAGCTTATGATTAGGACAGTAAAATGCCTCTTTGCAATCAGGACTTGGTAAGGAAAAGCCCTGTTCAGTGCAAATGCCCCTGTTGTTTACTGTTCTCTTGACCTCAATCACATCCACTGTCGGGAACCTCTATTAGTTTTGGCACTCCAAGCAATTCCTCCCATTAAATTCTTGGCTGAGTTGGGCCCAGAGTTGTAGCATATTTGCAATGGATGGGGTTTACAGCACTTGTTGCATCAGATGTGATGGAATGGGCTTCAAAGCCTACAAAGGGTCAGTTGGAATGGCCTTCAGTTGCCGCTCTTTTAGCCAGCAAAGGATTTATTCTAGATACTTCTTCAACACAGATACAGAGTAATTTTCAGTCTCTTCTACATCCCATTCATCCCCTTGCAGCTTGGCAAACAAGCAAACGGTCTCAGAAGTCAGCTTCCTCCCAGTCAACAGTAATGAAAAATTTCCATGGTTTCCTGTGATCACCCACAACCCTAGAAACAAGGACTCCAAACTCAAACAAAATGCAACAGGTCTGTATGCAACTAGGAAATTTAAGCACGTCTGTCAATTCCTGGAACCAATGATAGTTTTGCAGGTTCATCACTCGGTTCATAAAATAAAATCAACTGTTTTACCTCAAGTCCTGAAGGCCAATTAAATTTGAATCAGAAGCAAAAGCTGAGATAAAGTAGGAGTGTGTGCACACACATGCTTATTTGTGTTTGCAACAGAGAGGCAAAGAGGAATGGAAATCAGGAACTATATGAAGTGAAATAGGGTGAGAGGGGTACACGCTGGAAATGTGATCTCTGCTCATTGAGATAACACTGTTTCCTGGCTTCGAAGAAAGAACAGTTTCTTTCTCAGAAACTGGCCCAAGTGGAAAAGCACAAACTAGTACCTGAACAGTTGTTTCCCCACAGAGAGCTCCAAAAAGCCCCTATGCCCTTCCTAAAAACCGAACCCTCAGCCTCCCAGTAGCGTCCCAGCACAGAACTGGCAGCAGGAAGACCTGCGGGGATGTAGAGAAGCCTCTGCAATTTAATTCACGTTCAAACAGCTTCCCTATAGGAGTGAATGTAATTGGTGCTGTTTCAGAGCTTGGGGTCAGGATGATCACAGCTAATTAACTCCCTCTCCCAGATGCTCAGTTTCCTGCTAAGGCTTCTATCAGGAGTGATCTGGAGTCTTTCCTGCATAAGCCCTCTGCTCAAAGGCAGCATCACTATTCTCTGTGTTGCCTTCATATGCCTGCCACAGTCCTCTAGTGGGGCAGGAGAACTAGCTCACCTCTAATGCCAGGATGTGAGGAATAGGTGAGGAATAGTGTGGCAGCCTGCTCCCACACCTTCACAGGTTCCTGCTTGAGATGGTTTATGGCCTAAAAATCATGAGAGAAAAGCAAAGGCACAGGCACAATGCCATGGCACCATATAGCTCTCTCTGGAAAACAGGCTGAGAGAAAAAAGTCTCTGCTCCCTTGGCACATGTCCTGTGTCAGGTCTGATGTCCTATGCTCCCCTACAGGTGTGGGCAGCTGTTTTCACTTCGCTGTGCCTCAGGCTCTTGCACAGAGGCTGAGAATTACAATGAGAAAATTAATTGCTTGTTTTTTTCCTGCTTGGTGTCTTCTTGGTTCCCTTAGTGAGTTCTGGTCCATGGCATCTCTCTTCTCACAGCGGGGCACTTAACATGCCTACGTCCTTGTCACCAAGAGACAGAACTTGATAGGAACAGGGCATTCCCTTCTTTCCTGTCCTGTGACCCCAGCCTCAAAATAAGAGCTGACAGCAGTTTTCTAACTCTCTCCATCTACCACCTCCCTTGCCCCATGTCTCCGGATGCCAGTGTTACCATATATAGTGCATGACTTCCCAAACCTACTTTGCTCGGGTGTCAACAGCAGCTCTCTCTTTTGCTAGAACATATACACAAACCTTCCTATCCTCTTAGCTCTCCTCATCTCCAGTCTTTTCCATTGGCTTTTCTCTTTCAAATATTGGTACTACACGCAACTAATACAAGCAGGTACCATCTTCTCCCCTCCCTAATGCATGCTCCATAAACTCAGATTCCAGTCCCATTGACCACCTCTGGCAAAGAATATCCCACCACCCCATGCTCCATCCATGTCCCTTTCTCTGCTTTGGCACAGTTCCCACATTCCATGGACATGTACTGGTTCTGCGCAGATCAAGAGAGACAGCTTGGCAAGAGCTGCTGTGCGAAGTTCACCATCTCTAACCCGATTGGAGGTAAGTATGCTGCAAAAGCACTCACAGTGTATATTAGAGAGGAACCTGTGTTACATCTCCATGCAAATAGAAGCAGAAACAGGACAACCTCTTCCTCCAGCCAGGCTGCCTTGATGCAGTCTGGGTACCATCAGCTGTATCACAGTTTGGAGATCTTTGATACAGTTGGTTCACTTATGGCCTAAAGCCAGACAACAACAACAGGGCTCAAAAACAAAGCAGTTTCTTCAGAATGGCAAGCACTGGGAAAGTGTCTGACAGTACTTCAGCAGGAGTATGCTCCTGAGACTTAAAGACAAGGACATGCTTGGGTGAGACCCAAACATGCACAGCCTTGAAGATGCACAGCACAAAGCATTTGAGAGGAATCTGAAGTTGTTTTTTATCCCAACAAGTTGATATATAGCTAAGTCCTACAGGGAATATAGCTGCCATGGCAGGAAAACCTTAAAAGGAGTGTCTGAATTAGAAAGTGTAAGATGTGGTGTTCAGCCCTGGAAGGGCCACAGTAGGTGAGCAATTGTCCACAGAGAGATGACCAACACCGTCTGCTATCCACTGTGTCTGTATAGCTCTTGTCTCTTCTTTCCTGACAAAACTGTATAGCTTAGATCTCTCTTTCTCTTGATAAAATTAAGTTGCTCTTCCTGGAGAGTCTGGCCAAAAAACAGGATAATGTCAGTTTATGGAAACTGTATTTGTTTCTCCCAACAATATCTGAGAAATGGATTAGCTGACTTCAACCAGTTCTCTTCTGAACAAACAAATTCATCTCTCTAGGCGAGGAGGTCTCACACAAGCTTTTACTCAACCTATCATTACAACTGCAGAGGTGTTTAGTGATGAGTAATGTGCTGCACAAAGGCTGAATGGCAGTGCAGGCAGGCTGCACTCAAGTAGCAGACCCAGGTCCTCTCTTTAAGGAGGGCTCCCACCTTCCTGATACACATATCTGGGTATCATCCTCTCTTCTTTCACAGTCATTAACCCAGGGCATAGCAAGGAGGCCTCCCAGTACTTTGCATCTGATATGTGGTGCCACAGACCAAACATGCCAGCTTTGCATAATCTGCTCCCCAGCCTTCACTGCTCCGGTGAATTCTCCCTGCCACCTGGGCCTTTTGCTTTATGTCTTAAGTCTCCTATACCTCCTAGCCACTATAGCATGCAGATATGCTCTGTCAGACAAATTTCAAAGAGGTAAATCGGAAAAGACTCCTCAAGAAAATCTTGGTGAGTGGCAGCACATGGGAACCTTCCCCACAAGACAGCAAGCTGAGAAGAGACCAGGGTCCTGCAGAGCAAATTCTAGCTGCTCCACACTGAAGGGAAAAATTCAGGCCAGTCAGAATTCATACAGCTGCCTAACCCTGTGGAAGATTTTTCCTCCAAAGCTGCATACACCAGATGCTACAAGTAAGCAGAACTGGCAGTCCTGGGGCTTTGCTCCACAAACATGAAGGTGGTCACAAAGAAGGTTTTAGCTAAGCATTCTTAGCCTGTCAGACTATTTGCCCTCAGTGCCATGAGTTTGGCAGAGGCGTAGGACCAACAAGTCCTAGATAAACAGGAGCCATCCTCTTTTCAGCTGCATTTGATACAACCCCATCTTAAGACCCAATCCAAAACTGATGTAAATCCTGTCACAGCCACTGTCTGCCAGGACCCAGGACCAATAGATGGTAATTGTTAAAACAAATCTGAGGCCACCTAAGCCTCTGTGTTTGTTACTGTGCTCTGAACCATGGCCATTTGGGTTTACAGTCATGATGGAGTAAAGATGATTCCTCTTCCAGTCTGTACTTAGAGTGACAACTCTAATTAGCTGTTAGAGGTCCAGGCACTGGGAAGCAGAGTGAGCAATCCTAATACCTATTTGCCAAGGACGGGGCTACGTGCACAAACACAAGCTCTAAGCAACTTAATCCTAGCCACAATATTGCTAGCGGAAAGTGTGTTGACAATCTGGAACAAAACTCTCTGCTCTTAACAGGAGGGTGGGGGTTCTGTGTATTGCCAGAAACAATGTGTATACTTTCAGCTTAGTCACAAAAATCTACATACAGCAAATTAGAGGATAAACAGGGAGGATTTCTATCAAAGTGGGACCAGAGACTGGGTCAGGCTTTGTTCAGACTGGTGGTTTGAGGTCATGCCCATGACTACAAATGGTTTTCCTCTTTTTACTAATGAGTCTCCAGGTTTGCAAACACTGAACTTGCAGAAGGCACGGTTTTCCTGTGGCTTTGAATACCAACACACCTTCCCCAAAATATCAGTTCCTTTTTAAGCCTCTGATGAGGCTCTAAAATGAACCAGAGCTCTAGTTGGTACAAGATCCTGGGGCTTCCCTCTCTTGGGAACAAGACCTGTACCATGTAGAACAGTGATATTGAAGCATGAATGGAAACGCACAAAAGCCCCAGCCACTGCAAGGCAGGGGGGAATTAAAAAAAAAAAAAAAAAAAAAAAAAATCAATCACCTTCTGCCCCTAAGTTAGCCACATTCCTCAGCTTGGAAGAGGGTGTCAGGATAGACTGTGCTGATGAAAAAAATAATATAACAAAATTAAAATAGTCACTATTAATTCTGAAATTAAACCAGCCAAGCCTAAAATTCTTAGCAGATGGCTCCATACTCCAGCTCACATGACCAAGCAGCAAGACAGATAAACCAGCTCATTCACAGACATGGGTCACCTCTTGCCAACAGACAGTCTCATTTCTCTTAGGCTCCCTTCACATAGGCAGGGAGACCTGCAAGGAGCTCTCAGGAGCCAAAAGCCCAGTCCTAGCCACTCTGAAGAAACATCTCTGTGCCAGGAGCGTGTCTCAAGAGCGCTTTTAATAGAGCAGTTAATATCCAAGCTTATGTTTCAGAGGGGGCAGGGCACCAGCAAAGGGCACTGACATTGAGTGATGGCTTCAACAGTTGATCGAAACAGTTTAATGCATTTCCATTTCCAGTTGTGTGGATCCAGCAATGCTTCTTACTTATTTACAGTATCACCCCCCTCCTCTCCTCCCTGCTCTTCTATTTGCTACATAGATAACAGGGGAAATTGATGCTGACTATTGCCTGCCTGATGCACAGCATTGCCAACGGGTTCAGCAGAATTTTAAGGAGGAACGAGTCAACAGCGTGTGACCAGGAATAACATTTGCGAGCATGTGGGCTTGAATAGGAAAACATATCTGTGCCCACTTGAACATTAGTTTAAGTGACAAGGGCAACAGATGCCTCAGCAGGATGTATTCAGGACATAGTCCAGGCCAGGGCAGAGCCAGACCTGCTGGTCACTGGCCCTGTGGCAATACCTGTGCCTAGGACTATGCAATGTCCCCTATCCTGTTAACCATGATAACTGCCCCTCCAAAGAGGATGACAGCCTACTTTCCTGATTACACCTAATATTCACTATACTTTGAAGATAAAACACAATAATCCACCTGCTGCCTAGCGTGGCAAAACTCTATTTAAGGGTAATAAGGCTAATCCTTTGGAGATCAAACCCAGATGGTTATGAACTATTAATTTTGGATCTGGAAGAGGCCAAATTTGCAGGCCATATTATTCCAGGGAAGGAGACAATCAAGTTAATTCATTTTCTAGTCTTTCTTCCTGCCAAGATCTCACCTGCTGCGTGATCCAAAGATAAGAAACAGGATCATCTTTCAGACCTGACTACCCAAAACAAGGTCAACTCCATGTAAAGATCTCCTCTTCCTTCTTTCATTCTTTCTCTGGGCACTTAGAAACACCAAGACTTCTGCCAAAGACAAAAATGGCACCAGCAAAAGTCTTCTTATCCAATCGTCAGAATTTGGTGAACAATTAACATCTCTCAACAGAGGAGACAGGTGCTCTGCTACCAGGCTTTGGTGGTTATCCAAAGAGGGAGAATCTGTCCAGGTGATGGAGCAAGGGCCTAACACAGCAAGTAGCAAGTGCTATGAGGGAGGATAAACCAATCTGTGGGAAAATACTGGAGCACATGTATCACAGATCTGGTGAGGTGAGAAGTGCAAGGTTGAGCAAGACTTTCCAGTAGTTTATGACATGCTGTTCAGGACTGACAAAGCGTCAGAGCTAGCACAGTATCATTCAACCAGGATAATGTACTAGGATTGCAATTTACACCACACTGTTATATGAGGCTCTAACAGAGCAAGTGTAATATTCAGTGACAAGACAGTCGTTTCAAAGGCCAGTTCTTGTAACAGCTAGAGCTGCTACTAATCTTTGTAATTCATGGAAATGCTATTTTGACCAGGCTTTTAGGATACGGCTAATGTATTTTTTGCAATTTGTTATTATATACTTCTTAATTTGTTTTTCCTTTTCACTTATCCACACATACACTCTTTCTTTCCTTCCTCCTTTCATACATATTGGCTCAAATGACACTTTGTATTCCAAAACTAGGAGTGCTGCACATTTTCAAGCCCACTGTGTGTTTTACATCCTTACATTATCTCACCTACACAGGGTCACCCAGCCCTGATTTTAAACCCACCTCTGCAGAGGATTTATTTTTCTGTTGGGATTTTCTTGAGCGTGTACCTGGTCCTGAAAAAGGCCTTGACAACAGCCTTAGCAATAGCATTGACATCATTAAGAACATCACTCTGCCCTTCCATTACCATTTTTATTTCAAAGTGCTATGTTTATTATGCCTCACAAATCCTTGAATAGATGGGTCAGTTTTATTCCTGGTTTGATGCTATGGGAAAGACAAGATACTGCCACTCCAAGTGGTAGCCAGATTCCCAGGACTTCCAACAAGCTCAATCTCTCACTCTAACCACTACACAACTGCTTACTTCATGCTAACCTCAGAGCTATAAGACTGAGGGCCCAAGAAGTCCAAGACCATCTAACCTGTCAGAGAGCTGATGATAGACACTTAGAGCTCTTAAGAGAAAGGGACAGCAACTTTTTCTGCCTGCAAAATACAAAAAATAATTAAAAGCCCAAACACTTTTTTTTTTTCTCCTGACAGCTGACTTGTTCTTTTTGTCTTCTTATTCTCTTTCCACTACTGCAGTGCAGTTGGCAAAGCCTATTTCTGGGCTAGTTTGTCACAATACAGTGCTATATGCATGAGAGTGAGGGAAGAAAAAAAGAAAAGAGAAACACAGAAACAGGTTCTGACATTTAATCAGATCTGCTGTATTGATTTTGCAACTTTAGCTTTGGAGCAAATCAGAGAAACAACCACATTATCACCCAGAATTCACTCTTCCCTTGAGCGAGCCAGTTCACAAGAGCTCACGCTGACTCACAAACAGGCACGTCTGCACGCACGCCTGTGCGGACACACACCCCACCTAAGAGGCTCTCCGGTGGGATGCATGGGCTAGGGGAGGTGGGGGAAGTGCTCATCACGGAGGCTGCAGGAGCCACACAATCCCCATTTCCAATAAGATGAGAATTCCAGACAAAGCCACTGGACTAATGAGCTACCACACTGGAGAGCAGCGTTTCAATCAACCACAGTGGCCACTGCCACAGCACCCACCTCTTTCCAGCTGCACGAACAAGGAGGAGAGTGATAAACACACTAATGGAAGGAACAAATTGACAGCTCTGGAACCAAAGCTGCCTGCTCAGGCACAGAACAGGCAGTGTTGCCACAAAGTCCTTCCACAGTTTCCAGGCAGGAGGAGCCAGCTGAGGTGTACAAACACTTAGCATGAACCCAGCTCCAACTAAGATTAGGGTGTACAGAAGAGATGGTGAGGGACACAGACCATGCCACCATTACTTGGGTGAGATCACAACAAAGCATTACTTGGATTTGGGAAGAGCTATAGGAAGAGTATGTTGAGTTGCTCTTTACACAGAAGTTCATTACATCTTTGCCTTCTGGGAGGTCACATCAAAGGCTCTGCCTCAGAACAGCTTCTGGCTTGTACCCACCATCTTTCTCGTGTCATGTTCTCCCTCTCTAGCCCAAGATTCAGGACTGTGACCCCCCTTCAGACCACCTAGTAAACCTGAATTCATCCCAGACTCTACAGTGCTGCTTGCTCTGTAGGGACAATGATGGCCACACAGCTTCCAAACACCAACACCAAACTGGGGACACTATCAGGTCTGATGGTTCTTTGCTTCAGAGTTAGATTTTGCTGCAACTCCCATCAGTTCTTGGGGTGACCAAGAGTCACGCTCTCTGCCGTGTCGCATATACCTGACCCAGCCTGCCTTCAAAAACAGCTTAAACCAAGACGTGTATTTCCACCCCACTTAAGGGAAGCTTCTCCACACAAACTTAACTGCATGCAAATCTGCACACACTTCCCTGTCCCCATCCTGTAATTTCATTCCTGCTGTACTCCTGAATGGGCAGAGATAATTTTAAAAGAGGATCTTTGAATACTTGAAGTGCCTTCAAGATTTCACCCACCTCTGTTACTGCTGTGCTTCCAGCAGCTCACATCTGTGAGCTGTGTGTCTGGCTGGTTTCAGCCAGGTTATCCACTCTGTTCTCACTTCTATGATTCTCCTCTTCCTGAGGAGTGAGCCTGGGAGGAGTGTGGCAGCATATCTAATGAACACTAGAGTGCTGCTGTGCTGCTCGTGGAGGCTTGTCAGTTCCCAGCACAGAGGCAGCATGCCTGGGTGCAGATTAACCTGTTCCCTACCCATCCCACACCTGCCAGATCCATGCTGCTCAGAGGACTGCAAGAGTTCAGCAGCTGCACTATCCCAATGGGACAAAGTCTACAGGGAGGGATACTTGTGCAGTCACAGCTCCTTCCAGACCAAAGCATTGTACCTAGCTGCCTTCTCTGTGTCTGATTCAAAGTCTTGAAGGAGAGAGCACAGACCCTCACATGTCAAAACACACCTCAACAGCATGGAGCTGAGCAGACACTCACTTCTCTGGAGATAGAAACCACTGCAGGGATAGGACAGAGACAGTCACCCAGCAAGGACATCAGCAACATCCTTCCTTCTACGTTCACCTTTGTGCACAGGTATCATGTTCGAGCTGGGCTAGGAGCACAACCCATCACTGAAGTCACTCAATACACCACATGCGAAGAGTCAGTTTTCTGTTACTCACAGTTTTATTGCATGGAAAACATTTGGGAGTATGCAGTCCCTGTCAGGATCTGCCTAGCACCACTTTTCAGGCAAAATGGTTCAGGCACGTCCAGAAATGACAGATGGGGTACCTCAGTTGAAGAAAGGGTTGTGAAGTGGAAATGGTCTAATTAAAATTAATTTGCTACCTTTTGAGTGCTTGACTTCACAAACTTACTAACACACGCCGAAGGCGTTTACACAGAGGCAATGCACACACGCCTGGTTGAAGCCGCTGTTCCACACATCCACTGACAGGGAAATGGAAAGCATTGTGTGCAAGCACATGCAACACCTCTCCCTTCCGCTTGCAACACACATATAGTATTCTGCCCTTAGCCTTGTGCAGCCAGACCAATTAAATATACCTGTTCAAAGGTCTCCAGACAAAAGAGATGCGTCTGCTCAGCCCAGTAAGAAAGGTCAACTCTGAAAGCAGCACTGAGTGTGTCAATCCCGCTTAGCCCACAGGCCTGTGTGTACACAGGCATTCAGACAGGTGCTCCAGTACTGTATGGTCATACTCACACTGCACGTTGAGCTGCACCAAGGCATCCCGAGGTCTGATGTTAAAGCCATTGTACCTTGCTGTCTGACACTTATAGGTCCCGCTCATTTCTCGGCTCACGCTCTCCAGACGCAGCTTCCCATCATAAGTCTCCATCGTCATTGTCCCTGAAGGCATGAGGGTTTCCTTATCTACCCGGGACCAGATGATGGGTGGCTTGGGCTTCCCTCGAACCTCACACTGCAGCTCAGCCCTGGAGCCCTCCCGGACAGTGACGGTAGACTGACCCTTAGGGACACTGATGGTTGGTGGCACTAAAAGGGAGACAAGAAGGGCGTCATTTTACACAGTTTCCAGAAAGCAAGGAATATTCTTGAGATGCTTGTGTTTGAGCCACACCAAGAGCCTTGAACCCCAAAGATTTCCACTTGACACTGCAGCCACTATACAAACACACTGCCCATGTAAGTGATCCTACAGGGTCTGGAGCTGCAGGGTACCAAGGGAGATTCCAGCTTTGCCAACATGTATCCCAAATACAATGGCAAGTGCCAGCCAGTGTCTTTGCTTGCTTTACGCTGATATACACAGGGCACTGGTTATCCCTGACTCATATGAATGAGAGATGGGTTCCAGCAAAGATCACTTCTGGCATCCCTTCCAGGCTGGGAAGAGTTCACCCAGGAGAACTGCTACTGAGGCAGGGCTAGCACTGAAGGCAGAGTAACACTCAAGAAATACCCAGCTATCAATTGACAAAGAAAACTTTGCTGATAAAGCTCAAAAGAAACCCAGTGACTATAGCTAAAGGGTGCAGAGTTGTCATTGGGAAGAGGTTTGCTATTCACATCCTCAACTCCACCAAAAGCCCAGGAAGGGGATGTCTGTGGTAAAACCCATGTAATATTGACATTTTATTTGTACTAGTCTTCAGAGTTACAAGTTCAACTGAGGTAAATATGGCCACAAATTTTCTGAAAGGTCTTTTTCCAGCCCTCCCTGTTGACAGTGGCGACACTTGGATTGACATTTCTGTAACTGCAAGGGCCACATACTTTGTCTCCATTTAAACCAAAGTTTAGAGATATGGAGACTGTAACAAGTTGGTCTGACCAATATTAGCTCAATTCAAGTCGTAAAGGAGAGTGTGCTGCAGTAATGGTACACGTTACAGCCCACAGCTGCTTTACAAGCAAATTTAGAATGGCTCCAGCCCAATCTCCTTCTGCAACAACCTCCCTATGCAACAGGGAGGCCACATTTTCAATTTGCAGATCTCCTGTGGGCTGGGGAATCTCATCACACCCTGTCCCACATTATATGAAAGGATGACAGCACACTCAGTGCCTGGCACTGCTGGTAGCCAATCACCTGGCAAGAGGCAATTTTCTCCACGGGGAAAAGCTGTAAATTGCATTTGAAGATTTTTTTTTTTTAATTAAAGCTATCTCCTCAGAGCTGCTCAGTGTAGGCAGCCACCTTGGCGAGATTAAGCTTTGCTCAGTGGGCAAACATGGAGCCACCACTGCTGCCCTCCTGCTTCTGATCCTGCCGTCTGGGGAAAAATCACTGGGTTATGTGGGAACCATATGTCTGAAGTGGCTCCTTGTTGTTTGTGGAGATGCCACATGCTGGACAGCCTTGGCCGCTGCGTGGAGGGCTGTTCTGGCAGGGATGGCCTTTTTCATTCCATGGGTCACAAAGCAGTCCTGCTGGCCCACGATGCCAAAGAGAGGCTTCAAAACACCCCAGGCTGCTCTCCTGCCCTTCCCCATCAGTAGCACCCACACGAGCATATGGGGTTCACCCTCCACTAGACAGGCCAGAGCACGGGCAACCTGACACTGCAGACACCTTTAAGGCAGCAACTGGCTGGTCCTTGGAACACCACCTGCGCCAAAAGATGCTGCCCAGTCTTTCAGTGGGATCATCCACGGCCTCCCAGCCCTTCACAGTCTCCTACCCTTGCAGTCTTAATGACAACTGTACTCTGCCATCTAGTGATCTTGGGCAAAAACGATTGCTTCTGGTAGCAGCAGCCATACAAGGTTGGGAGAGCCAGTGTTCCACCAGGACTGGGGGGTTCCCACGTTTTTTTTCCCTGCTGGTTCAACAGCGTTGTCTGCTGGCACAGAGAGGGCCCTGCCTTCCAGGGCTGCCAGCAGAAGGGAAGCACCACCCTTTGGTTTTTAGTGGGTCCATGGCATGGTCAGAGCTCAATCTCCAGGCTGCTAATGAGCACTGGGTGCAGTCCCACTGGGAGCAGGCTGGCCCCGGCGTTTCTGCTAGGAGACGGGGGCTTCCCAAAGCATTGTCAAACTCTTCTCAAAGCAGAAAGTCACAGCACTTTCTGCTGGGGGGCTGAAGTGAACAACATCAAGAATCAAGAACGAGGACCAGCCTGGCCAGCGGATCCAGCACAACCGGAGATTGAGAAGAAATTTCCCGTGAAAGTTCAGGACAAAACCTATGGGCAGTTGGCTCCCCTCAGGAGTCCTCATCAGATTACTAGCCCAATGCTGCTTTGTGCTGTACCCTCAGGGTCCTGGAAAGGCAGCAAGATGACTGGGATATAATGGAGAGTAGAGCTAGACCCACCACTTCCCCAGAAGCAAAAAGGCAGCCCTAAGACTCTGTATTTCAGTCCCCACAGTGACTGAACAAATACACTTACAGATTAATCCTGTCCTCACCAAGTCATGGGGTGAAGCTTTGACCCTGACTTTAAAGGGGGGAAGTTATAAACACTTGGACTCCTATAGAGAGAGCTCAAGACAGATTGCAGTCGCGATCTACTAAACATTAAAGCTCTTCACAGAATTTGCTATGACAGATGATACCAATCTTCTGGCCACAGCTCTGAAAAAAGGTACATTCCTCATAAGTAAAGCCAAAGAGAAGAAGGAGCAGCTTTCTCTCTCTTTTACTTTTTTCTGAGCAATGGGACATCTGAAATTTGGTGAAATACCACCCTCTCCTTGTTCCTTCACAATTTGGAGGCTTCTTTGAACAATCACACTCTAAACCTATCTCTGTAGCTTTGTCTGGACTTCACTTTGGACTTTTCAAAGGCAGAAAACAAAGGAACATATGCTTGGTGCATAACACATCTGGCAGAGGAGCTTCTAACTATGACCCATCTCCAGTCTCAGCCAAATGCTTGCCTGAGGACATGAGACTTCCCCACTGGGATGCAAGACGCTCATGTGAGGTCCTTCAAAAAAGCCAGAAGCCTGAGTGTTGGGGGCAGATAGTGATACCAACCACTCCTTTCAGGTCCCTAGCTGCCACAAAGAAGCTCACCTGTCTCTGAGGAGATGTTCACCTCCACACTGAGGTCAGGAATGGGTGCTCCCTGGAAGGTAGCCACGCACAGGTAAGTCCCATAGTCACTGAATCTCAGGTCAATAATCTCCAAGCTGCAGGTCACAGGTGGGAGCTCGGGGTCATTCCGGGTGATGAGCAATCGGTCTGAGAACCTGGCTGGTTTCCCATTCTTGTACCAGGAATAGACAACCTTCTCCTGGGGGACAGCATCTACGTGGCATGAGAGCTTCAAGTCCTGCCCTAACTGGATTGTCTCACTCTCTTTGATCACATCAGGGGTGATTTGGAACGTGGCATTCTTCATGGCTGGGATGAACACAAGTGCAAAACCAGTTAGGGACAGCAAAGTGTCTTACATGGGACAGGACAAAAGCAGTTTTCTCCTTGTGAACGCAACATCTCCACACAAAATCTATCCAAAGACCTCCTCCAGTTACGTTCTCACAAAATATGCCCAGGGCCTCACATCTGGCAGTCTGGGATAGTGCTACAGCCCAGGATGAGGCTGCAAGCAGTGCTAGCACAGCTGTGGGCCTGGGAGCAGAGAAGCTTGCACAGACACTTCTCCAGAATACTAATTGCTGCTAAGTATCATATTCACCCTCAGCTGTAGAAGAACAGACAGGAGAACTGCAAATCTAGCCCCTCCACCCTGAAACCCCATGCTCTAAGAAAAAGAGCAACTTACACCGCACTAGCAGGTTTACTGTCTTCTTTGCTGGGTTCCCCACATTGTTGATGGCCGTGCAATTGTAGTAGCCCGAGTCCTCTACGCGGATCCTCCAGATAGTGAGGTTGCCTCCTTGCACAAGGCTGTTGGGAGGCATTGGGCTAGGAGAGTGAGACCAAACTACCTCTGGCTGCGGGTCACCGCCTGTCAGGGAGCACTGCATAGTGATGTTGTCACCAGGGTTGACCACCAGCGTCTCATTGACAGACAGCTTCAGAGCAGGTGGGGCTGGAAGAGTACAAAGAGGGACACTTCTGAGCTTTAAAAGGGCCCATACACTTGCCTGTGCACAGCTTCATACTTTCTAGGATTTGTTCTTGAAGATGGCTGGTTTGAGCAAGGAGAGCTGGAAGGATCCATTAATTCATTACCAACACAAGGTGTTCGTGAACCTAAAGCACGATCATTACCATGTCTTTGAGTTAGAGCGCTCTGCTCTGTGACGGTTAGGAAACACTGCAAGCAGGACCTCACACCATCCCAGAATGCAGGTCATACCTAAAACACTCCACCACTGTCGCTTAGGATTGGAGCCCAAGTTAGGTATGATATTTTAGCAGTGTTTAGCACAAGTTTTCTAGAGCTTAGGACTCAGGTCAGAAGAAAAGTCTGATGAACCCCCTTTGCACAGGTAGGAGTGGCAACCAGACAAAATTTGGCAGTGGAAAACCCGAAGCTAGAGGCTTCTTGACTCCTGATGCAAGCAACTGCAGCAAGGCACTGGAAAGCCACTATAGCTCTGCATTCCTTACCTGTGCTGCATCCAGCCCACCCCTCTGCAGACACCACAGTGCCTTCGGTTGTCCCTGTATTTAGCTCCCCTGACTTTAGGCAGACCCCGCAGAAGTAACACTGGAGAAAACACTCAATCGGTAGCTCCTACTAGAGCACCTGTATCACCCTTGCTGCAACACTACTGTATGAATCACAGTTAGTCTGTGCCTTGGACAGAAACAGCACAGTGGACTGAGCTCTGAGAGAGGAAAAACAAACAAACCAACCAACAAAAAACAGGAGAACAAGAGATTCATTGCCACAGGAGGTTGCAGCCATGGACTGAGCTTAGCATCTCAAGATCTGATCCAAAGCACGCTGGGAAGCTCAGTAGGATGTCAGTGTTTGGTGGACAGTTCTGACAGTCTGAAGGAAGGGTCTCAAGGCAGAGGACTGGTGCATGCCCAGTCAGTCTGCTCCCTCTGCCTGATCACCAAGAGCTCTACCCTGATAGCGAGGTGAAGGAGAAAGGAAAGGCTCAGAGGAGCGTGATTGAACCCAACAGCTGTATTTGTTCGTGGACAGCTGGGATTAAACCACTCCTCCCAGAGTTGCCATCCCAAGAAGGAGTTTTGGAGAAGGTCTATGATCAAAAATGGACCTCAGCTACACTGTGATATGCCTCTCCATCTCTCACACCCAACTAGACATCTTTGAGAGGCAAAGCCTTTGCCAGGCAGCTGGCCCTTGCACCTCAGAGCCTGACACAAGAGGACCAGAACCTGTCTTCACTGTAATGGACCACAAACATCAGCTCTGCACCAACTCTTGACCTCCTTCAACTCCACAGGTGTCAAATACACTTTTCTATAGACCTGAGGGCTATACACCAGGTGTGGTGAACCGACCACATGATTTTTTCTGCCTTATTAAAACAGTGAGCAAAAAACTCGATTTCCCATAAATCTATTCGGCATAAATCCTCCAGGAAACCGGAACCGAGATAACGCCAGCCATAAATATCGAAAAAGAAAACAAACTCTCTCTTTTCCGCCTCACTGCACAAAGGGAGCACATCGCTCCTGCTGAGTGCAACCCCCCCCCCTCCCTCCGCCACTGCCGGAGAGGAGCGAGGAGGAGGGGGGGGAAACTGAACTGAGCTGTCAGCGCAGCCCCCTGAAGAAGCCAAGCAGCCAGAGAGGGGGGAAACAGAACTGAGCTGTCAGCGCAGCCCCCTGAAGAAACTAAGCAGTTAGAAAGAAGGAAGCAGCTGCCGCGGAGAGCCGCCGGACAGAACTGCTGACTCCCACTGCTCTAGGAATCCGGGGGAGAGAAAGAAGCCGTGAGCTGCCGCCGGCCGTAAGGTGCGCAATCGTTGCCACTGCCGTGAGCCGCCGCCACGAGCCAAAACTGAAAGAATCCAGAAAAAAAGCTGCAAGCTGCAGCAAGAAGAAGAAATTGCAACAAGAGGCCATTGGAAGCCGCGTGCTACAGAAAGCCACGCCGCAGAAGGCCACGTTGCCAGAAAAAGTTGCTCCAAGCTGGGAGCACCATATTGAAGAAGAAGTGGTGCCGAAGAAACTGCACCAAAAGCTGTACTGCCAGAAAAGACGTGCTGCCAGGAAAAGCCACTCCAAGCTGCAAGAGAAGGAGAGAGAGAGAAGCTACAAGCTGCTGACGTCACTGGAAACAGTCCAGGTCTGCCGGTCGGACATCGTCGCCGTTCCACGGAGACCATCACCAAACGCCGAAAGGGCACATGCACGCACACACACGCACCATCCACACATACAGGTCGTATCTTGACATAATTAAGTCCTTATTTGCCCTTATCTCTCGGTGGGTGAGAGAGGGAGTGAATGGGTGGGCGTGGTGTTCTTTAATATTGTAATATTTCCATAGAGTAAATAAGGTTTTATTTGAATATATTTAGTAATAAACTTGTTAGATACTTTTTCGGTCTCCGTGTCTGCTTGCGAGCTTGGTGGAGAGATGTCCCAATTTACCCTCAACCCTTCTCCCTTTGGGAGGTGGTCGGACCTCTGCGCTCCCGACCGCGACACCAGGTCACAGGGTTTGTCTTTCATGCACAACTCAACACAGACTGATAAAAAATGTTCAGATAACCTCTCCTTTGCATACTCCAGTACCTGGTTTTGGTTTATTTTATTTCTGCATCCTTCTCACTACATCCCCCTCCAGGAACTGATCCAAAACCTTCCTTTTGTATTCTCTATTTCATTCCATGAAAGCCTTTTAAAGCCCTTGTCAGCACCACCACATCCAGATGAAGCTGGGAAAGTAGCAGTCCCCAGCACAAAGGCAGGGAGTATGTTTTAAGTAACAGCCATAATAATGCAAAATAAGACATTGTTCCATATTCATGAAGCCTGATTTAACAGCATCATTATTTCTGTCTCTTCTCTCCCTGGACCCTGCGTTAATGAGCTGTGCTGGATTTGTGTTGGATCTCTGAATTACAGCCCATACAAACAAGGTGAGGAGGACTACTCTTTTCTGAGCACCAGCACCATAATTTAGCAGTGCAACTACTGCCATGCTGGGATATTGCTTTGGTGCACTGAACCAAATGTCCTCTCCCTCACCATGGTGCATGCTATTTGTGTCAGAGGTGGCCAGCTGCACCTAAGGAAGAAGGGGGCTCCTCTGCCACCTGCACTGGCCATTTCGAGGCCAGTGGTTAACGTCGTCAAATTTTAGAAGGCCACTGACTGCACTCAGAGCCTTGGACAGATCTCTTTGCTGGAGCCTTGGAAGCAGTGTGCAAGGGTTAATGCGTATAAACTGGCAAAGGAAGGATTTGTGCATCCTCTCTCTCTGAGCTCCAGGTGGTTTCATAAGATGCTATGAAGCCCAGGAAGGCAATAGCTCAACACACTGTGGTCAAGCAGGACACATTGCTGTCACAGGCTGTCAGCTGAGTGTAGCTGACACCAAATAGCTTTTCTTGCCCTCTGACACTGAGCTGGTTTCAGGTTCACAGGGCACAGACAAACTGACAGATGCAGCATCTTGCCTGAGAATCTCCATCCACCCTTGTCAAAGCCAGAGAAACGCTGACCAGTCTATGTCCAGAGAGGTGTCAGAGTTGGAGAGCTCAAACCAGAGGTCCTGCAGGTTCTGGTTAAGATTTAGGGCTCTTGCAATGTTTGATGTGCTCATATCTGATCAACACTCGTCTTGCCCAGTTCTGGGCAAGGCAACATGGAAAAAGAGTGACTTGCTGGTGCAAGCACTGCCTTAGGGAAGGTTGTGTGTCCACACCAGGAAGAGGCAGGGAAACAGCAAAGCTGCCACCTACACAGCTCCAGGCAGTGAGCTGCTATGATGTGCCCCAAAATGGAGCCCTGGCTGGGGCAGCCCACACGGACTACCACTCCCATCAGCAGACAGAGGTTAACAGTCTGCAGACATTGTTATGCAGGAGATGAATCTCATTTATTTGTAACCTGTGGCAATTCTTTTTGTTCTTGGCTCAGAAAACCTGCTGGCGGAGTCTGCTGAGCAGCAAGGGGACCATTAAAAACAAAGAGTCGCTTTCAATTCCCTTTGAAGTCCAATTTGCTGCAGTAAAACTGCAGGAGAATTAACCTGCTGGGCTGCTTAATTTTGCAGAAATCGAGGAAGGGGAAAACATCAGCCTGACCCTGCTGAAGCCAGTAATGACAGCCTGGTGTTGAGCTGGTTCTGTGGCTCTGCAGACCCAACCTGCCGCTCTAGAGCCACACGACAGCAGCAGGACAGAGGAGAAGCAGGGGAAACCTCCTTCCCATTAAGATAGCAGACCAAGAACCCATCCTCTCCTACAAATGCCAAGCTAACAACACAAAGCTTGGGAGAAGCACACCTCATTGCCAGAGACTACAATCTGTCCAAAGGCCACTGCCAGAGGAGCCAAAGTGAGCCAGCTGAGGAACAGCAGATGAACTGGGAAGAGAGGATTCCCTTGGCCTGACATAACCTGACCCATCAATTCTCCTCAAGGTCTGTAGTACTTGGTCTATAAATATTTAAGAGATATATTTCCATGCACCTTGATGCTCTTTGGGCCCTCCTCAATTGCAAAGGCATCCTGAGCAAAGCTGCTCAGGATTCTGGACACAGCCAAGGCTATGGAGGCTGCTCAAGCACAAATGCAAGAGGGAAAGAAAAGATGTATGCAAAAAAGGAGAGAATTAAATATTTTTCTTTGAATATTTTTCTCATCTATGTGCAATACTACCCAGAGGGCAAGCAAGCCAGATAGTATTTCATGTTAAATGTATTTGTTTTATTTGACACAAACCCTGCTCACACCACCAATGCTGGCTTCATTTTCACCACCAGCTTTTATTACGATTTTCTGGGAACCCATTTTCCATGGCCCCTTTGAGCTTGTAGTGCTAGGCGCCACTGTAACTGCGCATAAATATGCGTCTATAACTAAACAACCGGAAAAAAGAGCAAGATATATGTGCTACATGGTCCAGGTTCAGAGCTTAGCTAAGTACTTAAGAAACTGGTGTAAATTCAGCCATATCACTAGCTTTTGATCTGGCTACAACCTGCAAATACATTTTCCCCGTTCGCTTGGTAAAGGGGCTGGACCAAAATGAAGGGTAGATTCCCCATGCTTGGGCTGGCAGGGGTACTGGACAGGAAGAGAGATTTAATTTACTAACTCTTCAAAAGTAAAGACACAACAGGGAAGAAGAGCTGTATGAGATCTCTTTCTCCATCATGAGCACAAGGTAAGTTTTTAAAGGGAACACTCTAGCAGTCACTACAGTCTCATCCTGAGATACTGAGATCTTACTACATAGAGAATATTTTTTTCTGAGTTGACTTTAAGCTCATTATTTTTCTTCCTACTACATAAAATGATGCAACTATTGCTCAGCACCTTGGGCTCAAGTCAGATCAATAAACATAATTTATACACTGTCAACAAAATCCCATCAACAGTTGGCAACATCAAAAGAGTTCTGTTTCCACTATACAAAGTTGACGCAAGGGATACAAACTGCTTTGTGTTACATTAGAGAGGTGAATAATTCAAAGAACTACAATGCCTTTCTTTCTGATCATAGAATACTCCAGGGCTGGAAGCAATTTCCTGACATTTACTTATTAAAGATATTCAACACGTGGGTGCTTTGTGGCTATGGTTTTTTGGGGGGGTGGTTTTGTTTTGTTGTTGTTTTGTTTGTTTGTTTTTTAATGGACAGGTTGCAATCAGACCCTTGCAGGTATTTGGTACACAATACTCAATTATCAGTCAGTTATTGCAGGTCAAGCAAGAGGCACCAAACTTACTCTGTTTGCAACTGAAGGCACACTCAAGCACTGCCAGCATGAGTACCAGTGTAAAATTTATTTAGTGGGAAGGTACCAGAGATATTTGCTTTCCGTGAACATCAGCACCAGTGGCACCCATTAGCTGGGAGATGCTGAGAGCACAGCCTAGCAAACCAGGCCAGAGTCACACGCGAATGAATTATTTGTAAGAATTCCTGCAGCATCTGCCCTACTCCATACTGTATTGAATCTATTTTTAAAGTCACTTAGAATTATAAATAAATAAAAGTGTCTGGATTAAAAACTACATAGTGTCTCAACACCTACACGTAGTCTGTCTTAACGATCTCACGGCAGGCCAGGCCAAGGCATCAGCTACGTGCAGAGCTACAAGAAATTAGAGCATCTGTGGCCATAAAACTTCTGCATGAAGGATTTGTAATCCTAGCAGCCATGTACATGAACGTGAGGCACTGCAGGCCCTAGATAGGGTGCTGTGTTATCCTCCTGGATGGATAATGGCCACTGAGCTGCTAAGGGATCAGAGTGCCCTGGGGACACTGTGTCCCCTCTTACCTGTGGTGTTTGTGAGCTGGAAGGTGATGGATTTGTCAGGGATGCTGCAGACATTGCGGACAGACACCTGGCATGTGTAGCTTGCATAATCCTGGGGCCGTAGGTTTTTCAACTTCAGGACTTTGGTTTCACCCTGGGGAAAAAAGAGGGGGGAAAAAAAAAGACACAGGCGTGCAAAGCACATTTCATCATTGTAAGTCCATAACCTGTCTCAAAATTTACAGATTACCAGCAGCTCCCATCAAAACCTCAGGGAACTGTGCAGACTCCCAGCTCTTCTAACTATATATAAAGGAGACACAAAATGTTTGCAGTGGTAACTCCACCTTCCAGGATTTCTCAGAACACCCCGCAACCAACTGACGTTTAACCGGAATGCACTGCTAAACAGGTCTATGCATAATTTCTTGTCAACCGCTGTCAGAATCATCTTGAGGAACTTCAAAAACCTTAAATGTCCCAGAACAGACTCTGAGATATCAACCAAGATATTGGTAGGAATCCAAAGGACATCACTGAGGTCTCAACACTGCAAAACCGAAGTAAATCAGAGCAGATTCAGGCATTAATGTTGGCCTAAATATGACAAGTTTAATAGTTACGATGTAAAATCTTGCAATACAAGGGCAAAAATGATAATTCAGAGAAATACTCAAAGAACCCCCCCAAACTTTCTGATCTCTCATCTCTAATCTCATTTATGCTGGTGTAGATCCAGAGTGACTACACGGACTTTGATAGCCTTTTCTCATACTATGGTAAAAAACAAAATCACTCCCTAACACTCCATTAGTTATTGGATTGTTATAGAAACAGAATCAAGTTGTTAAATTAACAGATGCGTTCTGTAGATTTTTATTTATGGAATGTGGAAAGCTCTGAGATGCATCCTGTGGTTCATACACCCTGCAACTCCTATGTCTTCCCATGACAGCTTGTCGCTGTTGTTCTCCTTGCGTTTGTCTAAATCTCTTTTGGAGAAAACATTCCATAATTGCCTGCAAATGTGAGAAGGTGTCAGCACAAATCCTCCTGAGGACAACCTCAAGGGACTGGACGATGAGCTCAGGCATGCTAATATGCAGAAAACAAGGATCTGAACTGAGTGAATTAGAAAGATAAATACCTAAGAGACCAATAACCCTGTGAAAGTCCCCTCCTTTGAGATCTGTTGCTATGCCACACAAATGATGGCATTTACAATCTGCATGTCAACTACTTACTTACAGGGGCATGTGTATCCTGCTTATTGATTAGTAAATGTTGGGTAAATGTGTATAAACCTTCAGTGTAAATAAGTTATAAAATGCTTAAACAGCTTTCACCTTCTGTTTAATGTAAAAGCAGACCCAAACCTGATACTGACACCTGTTCATCTCTAAGACAATGTTACAAACCCCTGTGAAGGGTGCTTTGTTACACGTAGTACATTTGATCTCCAGCAAGATTTTCCTTTCCCAACAGTGTTGCAGAGGTGTGTTTTTGTTACCTTCAACTCCTAGCAACCCAAATTCACTGGTTTATGCTGGTGCTGAGGAGAGGAGCACAACAGTCCTAACACCCCCTCTCAGAGGTAGGAACAACCCATCATAGTGGGAACATTGCCTGACAGGAGCTGCAGGAAGCTGGGTCATTTACACATTAACGCTGCAACACGGTGAAATTCTGCCAGATGCCTTAGTTAGCTGAAGAAAATATCTCAAGTCCTAAGACATCCTCTCATTAAGCAATGTCTCCTGTTAATTACACTGAGCTTACTTAAAGCTGGAAGAGCCCATGGTGGCTTTCTCAAGGCCATGCATGTCCTGGTTGGATGCCACATAGCACTGGACTAGACAAAGCTCTCTTCAGGGCCCAACAGCAGTGCTGACCTACAGTGTTTCTGCAAATCTGCCGCTAACCTGCAGCTCTCGTCTCTCTTCTCATTCTGCTCAATGTTTCCATTTGGCTGCCCATTTCCATGGCCTACAGAGATGGCATGTTTCAATAAAATATGAACACGACTACATTAACTGAAAGGTTGCCTGGAGCATTGCTCAGAAATCAAACTCGGCCAGAATGCGCTCAGGGTCCAGCTTTGGGAGCATGAAGAGGTGCGTGGGATGAAACGGGTGCCCTGGGGAGCAGCCCTTTCAGCTCTCCTTTCCCACCCATCACTGCCTTGTGCTGCTGAACTGCCTTGCTGGAAGCGCTGGGGCTGGTTAGCATCTGAAGGACATTCAGAGCCAGATCTCAGCTTAGGATAACATGCCCAGAGTGCCTTGGCAAGAGAAAAATTACCCTCCATCTCCCACTGCATTGGTGGGCTAATTACTGTGAAGAAAGCAGTGTTCAGAGGAGCAAGCACAGCATAGACAGGCAGGAGAAGGAGAAAGGATGTGGATACTCTGTCAAAGGACGACAGTTAGAAAGTGTCCCAGCAGTTGCGCTGCTGCTGTTACTTATAGCCATTAGGAAAAGCTCTTCATCATTTGCCTCATGGATCCCATGGCAATTCTGCCATTCACTCACATTGCTAAACAGGAAGCAATTCCCCTGATTTAAAGAGCTTGGACACTCAAGAAAAAAAAAAAAAAAAAAAATAGCAGGGGGAGACAGACGAGACCAAATCTTGGGATTGTTTGCTTGGATTTTAGTTTCAGCCATCCAACAGTCACGTAACCTCATTAGGGGATCTGTGAACTGCTCACAGGGACAGTGCTAAAAAGGAGAAGGGATTTCTAGGTTGTCACACTCTCTCCTGCCGCTCTGCTCCTCTTGTCCTACAGGAGCGTGCATACAGAATTAGGCTCTACAGCCTTTTTGGAGACAGTACTCCTTGCAGTGGCCACCATCCTCTCCCCAGCATCATAATCCACATATGGAAAGAAACACCATCTACAGAGTGCCCTTCATCAGCAAGATGCTCAACATAAGCTAGTGGAGGTTTGGTTTTTTCACCTGTGTGTAGAGGGGTTCATAGATGTCCACTCCGTTGTCCTGACTGTGGGAAAGCGTTTCAGCTCCCCGCTTCCAGATGAAGCGAGCTGGTGGGTTGGAGTTGACAGTGCAGCGGAGGAAGACAGTCTTCTCCTGATAGAAGCTGCCACGTACATCACTGATGGTCTGATGAACGGTGAGAACAGGTTCATCTAGATCTGGAAGGAAGGTAAGGAAGGTCGCAACAGTTGTTAGTGAAGCTTGGTCTTCATGTACAACCTATAGAACAGATGATGCTCCAGGTGCCATAGAGAGGGGAAGCTCCCACACATTTGGCTGATGACAACTGCTGGATTAAGAGCTGATCGGAGGGCAGTTAAACAATATCTAAAGGGAACAGACAGGAGAAGCTAAAATTCGCTCACTCACCCCACAACCTTCAGAGAATAGAAAGCACCCTTTGATTTGCAGATCGGACATGATCCTCTAGCAAATTGCCTGCCTGCCACATGCCTCTCACACCAGTGGACTGCCTAACCTTCTCCAGTGACACCCCACACCTAAAGTCACCGTGCTCACTTCAGTGAAAAGTCAGAAGGATCCCAGGAAGCTCTGCTCCATTGTAATTTCTTTTGCTTCCACCTTCCACTTCCTAAATTCCTCCTGAAACATGGTTTAGGGTTTCCTAAGCCCATTGGTGTAAGATGCCCACACAAAAGACATGACAAACCTTCAAGTCAAGGGGCGAGAGTAGAAGTCAGGACAAGATGAAGGAGCTTAAATGGAGAGTCATCTCCTAGACAGAAGTGGGTGCCATGGGAACACGAGATGCAAAACACCAAAAGGTATGTACGATTTCTCTCTCTTCCTCTGTGTATTTTCTTCCAGGTTTGTACTGACTTTCCCTCTTCAGCAGCTTCTACTCACTGCATCCCTACCACCCACCCCTAAACTGATCAGAATATTTTCTGTTTTCTCCCTTTACAGAAAAAACTCTTTCCAATTCCCTCACCATACCTGCACCAGGCATGCAGCCATCACAACTGGATTCATGGTTATCAGTCACATCACTTGCGAGGACACAAGGAATAGCCCTGCAGGGAGCATACTTCCTCTATCCACCCAGGCACACTTCTCCCCAGGCGCTGCCCTCCTGCTAAAAAAGGGATCACTTTCTTGTGCTTTTGCACCAGACACCAGTTTTTGAACATCAAGGAAGCATGCAGAAAATCTCAGAGGGGCTCTCCTCCCAGAACCACTTTGAGACTGATTGGGATTAAATGTAAAGACCTCATTTGACAAGATGAGACCAACTGACCATCTAAAACTGAAATCTGTCCTCATGCCCTTACACGTCAGGCATGTATACACATCTGTTGAGTTCAGCTGAGGCAATCAGATGTTTTCAGCAGCCTTATGACAGGGTCATGTGTATCCTGCTTATTGATTAGTAAATGTTGGGTAAATGTGTATAAACCTTCAGTGTAAATAAGTTATAAAATGCTTAAACAGCTTTCACCTTCTGTTTAATGTAAAAGCAGACCCAAACCTGATATCTGTTCATCTCTAAGACAATGTTACAAACCCCTGTGAAGGGTGCTTTGTTACATGTAGTACGTTTGATCTCCAGCAAGATTTTCCCTTCCCAATAGTGTTGCAGAGGTGTGCATACACATCTGTTGAGTTCAGCTGAGGCAATCAGATGTTTTCAGCAGCCTTATGACCACAACTTCCACCGTGAGGAAACAGAGGCACACACATCCTGTATCCCCCTGTGCTGCCAGTACTGTCTTCTGCACATTAGCACAGAAGGACGTGCCCATCACCTCTTGCTCTCCTATGCCCCCTAGTTTTCACAATATTTTAGAGATTTGTAAGTTTGTCAATCTGACTCCCAGAAAGGAAGGCAGAAGCGGGAGTGAGTTCCTGTTAATGTGTCATCCAAATAATGCATGCTCTCTGCTGAATCACAAGTGTCAACTTGTGGCTTTGCATATTTTAATGAGCTGTACGCTTGGTGGACAGCAATTGTAATGGTACCTGTGATTTGCTGTCTTGACCATACCATAGCTCAGAGATATGAGTAAAGCCATTAGCAAAACAAGGACGAGGCACAAAAAAACCCAACACAAAACGAAGGTTGAAGAAAAACATACACAGGTGAAGAAAAAAGGCTCCTCTCCATACAGTGCTGTCTCCAGGTGTCCATAGGGTGACTGCATTTTACATCAAATTCTCTTGGCCCAAGACAATGGGCACAGCTTCTCCTCTTTTCCCCTTCTTTGTCCTTAACCCTCCTTTACTTGTTCACACTTTACATGAGTAATTCTGTAGCTACCATCCTTCTGGGGCTCCAGCAGGATGCATGGCAAAACACTTCCCTTACTGATCAAAGCAGATACTCGCCATTCAGGTCTCCTGGCTCCCCACTACTCCCCACACAGAAAACAACATCTTCCTTTTGGTTGCTAAACCTTTCTTCTCTCAAATACTTCAACCTCCTTTCATAGCAGTCAGCTCTAAGTCTAGCCCTCCTGAGAAAAGCTAAAATAAGACCTACAACAATATGTATGTCCTTGATGTACGAGTAATGCCACTGATGTCAGTGAGCTGCACAAATGATAAATTTGGCCCAAGGCTGCTCATGGAGATGATCACATGCGATGTTTCATGTGCAATATAAGCTTGTAAACATTCATTCTTTCTTTTTCTTTACTTTCTCTCACTCCCATGTGGAAATACTCCAAACAGAAGCTGCCTCTCTGCCAGTATCTAACCAATACTTTAAAGCCTCACTTGATGTCCACTTGAGACAAAGGAATAACGTGCTACACAGGCTAGTGTTTCCAGTTTAATATTCTCTTGGCACCAATGGTGTTCTCTGCACAACCTTGTTGTCCAATACTAAAAGTATGAGTGAGGACTAGCACTAGCTGTCAAGGACACCAAGGTTCACATGATGGTGATTACTTACCTCTAACTACAAATCGGGATGCAGGGAAAGAAGGGGGTTGTTTTCAAATTCTGGTTCATTCAGCTGAAGGTTGCCTGGGTGAGTGTTCAACAAAAACTGTGGCTTTTCCTGTGTGTTCCCTTGTACCTACTGCAAATACTAGCAGAAAATAGCCTCTCCTCCCCAAAAAGCAAGTGAGCAAAACAGAGGTGCATTACCAAGTCCATCTGCAGAGTAGATGTTAGTATGAGAAAGCCCTTGGCCACCCCATTAGCCCCATAGTTCTACAGGTCAGAGCTGCACAAGGGACCACGGGACACTACATCACCCTAGCTCCAGTCTGCACCCCAGAAGTAAAGGGAGCGCACTCAGGGCATAAACAGATTCATGCCACAGTCCTGCTCCTAGAGACACTGGCCCTGGCAAGGTGTCATACTGAGGCTTGAGAAATTCAAGTTCCCTTTGCAATGGAGAGTTACCATGTGCCTGCACTACACATAGGAGAGGAAATGGGCAGAGAAGTCAAGCAGATCTAGGTGGCTGTCAGAACTTCTCCAAACAAAGCTATGCAATGCCCAGGAAGAAATGCTCATGCTACCCAAAGCAGCTTCTGCTGTACGATGGTGCTCACATTACTCCAATGCAGGGTAGGGCAAGGAAGGAACAGAGACAGGAGCTGCTCCAAGCCATATAATACAACTGCAGATTACTAATGTGCCAAAGGCTAAGGACATTCAAGATTATGGCATACTTTGTGAGGGTCACATCACTGTAGGGCTGGACAGTAGGACTAAGAGGAAACAGTCAGGCAGCAGTTGCTGTCAGGAAAGCTTTGCCCAGACTCCAGGCAGGTAACAGGGTTTTTAAGCCTGGAGGTTGATCTGCTGACAGATGCACCACGGTGCATGTCAGCACAGAAGACTGTCTTGCTAGAAGGACTGTGGAAACATGCAATGACAGGTTTAGGGAGAGTTTCAGCTGCTTTATCACACTTTACATCATCTTAGCATCAGCCTGTTGCTGGCTAGGCCTTCTCAGAAGATATGAGTGAGAAAGGGTGTTACTCAAGTTGGAGAAAACTGGAATACTTGATAGCCAAAGACAGCGAGCAGAACGGTAATCCTTCCAAGACAACAAATCTCTTCAAAAGTTGCCTAGAACTTAAATCTTGGTTTTCTCCCATGTAGGGGTTAAGAGATAAGTATAATTTCTCTCCCTTTTGGCCACAGCAGCTCAAGAATAAAAAACATTAGTCCAACATGAGAAACCTTCAAAGCTTCGGGCCCAAGGTGGAGAACCACTAGCAGCATCTCCAGGACACATGAAAGATGGGCGTTGCAACAAGCCAGAGAAACGCTGAGTCACTGAAACCAAGAGGTCCTTGTACATTCCGTCATGTTCACTCCTTCACAGCTCAGCCTCCTGAGGTGCACCCCAGAGTCTTTTGCTCTGTTTCCACTATGCTACAGATATAGCAGTGCTGGGAGCAGGGCACTGATTTCAGGAATGCCGTAAGCATCTGAGGCACTACCAGTTTCAAGAAGCATTGGTTTGCTTCAAGCATTGCCAACTTCAAAATGAAGACAAAGAAAGCAGAAGCCATCTACAATACCACATCCCAGACAAAAGTTAGGGACTGCTGGCGGTGACAGACATCATGGCACCTAGATAAGAATGACTAACATGGACAGGCAGAGATATATTTTTCATGGATGGATCTAATCTCCTAGGGGAAATGGACCCTGGGGACACCACAACAGTCCCTTTGCTCCTGAATTAGATGCGTGTGGTCCTAGGGCAATGCAGCTCCCTGCTGGCCCCGCAGCGAGGCAGAGACATGCAGTAGAACTGTGGGAAGATCTGGGTTGCCACTAAACGACTTACACTGCACATCTACTCGAATGGACTTGATGGCAGGGACCCCAACCCCATTTTCTGCTTTACAGTAATAGCGGCCCCCCTGCAGCCTTTGGATCTTCTCAATCCGAAGGGTCTCGTTAAGCACTGACGTCTCTTGGAATTTGTCCGACGCGCTGCCAGCAGTTTTGGTCCATCTCACCTGCACAAGAAGAATGAGAGAAATGCAAACAATCAGTGACACAAACCAGAGATCCCAAGGGACAGCAGCCTTCCCTTTGCTGTTTTTCCCCCTCCTCCCTAGCCACTCTCAAAAATAGGCCCTAGAGCACCACCAGACCTTACCAAAGTTCAACTACTGTTCTCAGTATGTCTCAGTAGACCAGAGGCTGAGTCTCATCCATCACTAATCCCCATGTCCAAGTGTCCAGGATAACCCCTTAGTTCACATAGACACACACTGCATATTTACCACCCCTGCTCTGGCCCTGTAAACCCAGCAGCTCGATTAGTTTTATATCACTGCTTGCACAGCACAGGACTTTCAGCATTAAGCTTTGGGATCCCATGTGGTTGGTAAGCCACAAATGTACAGCAGATATCAGCTCACAACTACAGAGCTTTTGTTGCAGTCAACAGTCTTTCATCTTTCTCTGGACAGCAAGTCTATTCTGCTGCTTGTTTTTCCAAGTACAAAAATGCAGTTGCTATCTAGCTCTTGCCCCTTTCCCACAGGGAACCCCTGTGTATGTTATTTTTGTAAGTCATCCTTTTGCAGTACACAAGATTTTACTTATTTTAAAGATACAGAAAGAGAAAAGAAAAAAATCCTTCAGATTTCAAGCTATCCTGCATTTTTTTTCCTTATGTTGCATATCTTAAGATCCTGGATTGCAGGGACAACAGAGTTGCATAATATTTCATGGTGAACAGTGGCAAAAGGACAGCACTCCTAAAGACTGAATGGCTACTCTTATGTCTGGAATGCCCTAGCAGTGGCAGTACAAGTTTCCCCCTTGTTTTCTGCAGTCCAGACAATGAAAGAAAGAGATGACATTTCTCAGCCCGCTAGTTTCCTTTATCTGCAACCTGCCTTCTAAAGGTTGCTGACTGGCGATCTCTCACATTGGTGCCCATCTAGACTCTAAGATCCAGCAAGATCAGCCAACAGACAGAAGATAGACTTTCATTCAACATTGGCCACAGATGAGATGGGCCATACACCTTGACTCCCCTGGACTTTGCCTAAAGCTCACTGCCACCACCTGATTGATGACAATGGTCTAGAAAGAACAGGGTTGTCTACAACTCATTCCCAGGGCACTAGGCTGAGCAGATTTTCAGAGCTAATGACCATGGATTTATTTAGCCTTTGTAGGCTTATTATGAAATTGTCTGAGGGCCTCAAGACTCTCAAGTCTCCTGTTTGCAAGGACACTTCAGCCAGCTCTTTAATCTTTTCAATTTCAATCTCATTTAAGTATTTTGGCCACATTTTCATGCTTTAATGACTGGCTGATATAGAAGGGAAAAGAAAAGATTAAACAAAGGTTAGGAGAAGAGCTTAGCTGGGGAAGTAATCTATCTGTGAGGAGGAAGGACAGAGATAGGATGCATGCTACATTTTATATGCATGGGTTCCAGCCTCCCCGGCCATGCTGGGTTCCACACTCTGGTGTCCCCAGTGCATGTCTGGGCAAGGACAAGCCACAATGTTTCCCACTAGCATACTGTCTGCATCAGGCTCTGCTCCAGCAATCTCTCTGGCTACTCAGGCTCAAATCCCTGCAACCTGTCAGCATCTTCCCACACATTCAACATCCTTAGGCAGGGTCAGCCCTACTATCTTCCTCATTTCTGGCTTACACAGCTATCATCTGCCCATCACTGTCACAAGCCTAGGCTGGTCATTTTTCCTGGCTTGGCTCAGATGATTTTCCTTTCATTGTTTCAAGGATATGCTTTGATGGACAAATCATTTTAAATCCTGCTGGCTGGGTCTCTCTCCTTCTCCTCTGCCACTGCCTCTTAGCCAAGTAGCTCCTCACAAGCAAGTCCACAGAGGCCTTGACTGGTGTATGCAGATGCATGGCTTATCAGCACAAATATCTTTGGCAGGATTGGGGAAGAAGGCCAAGGAGGCACACGTATTGAATTTGGCTCCCTTGAGTGTATTCAGGCACATTCAGCCTCATAGTATGCACCAGTTGCCACTCCTACTGTGTTCTGTCCTAGAGTGGGCGGGCCCATGCTCTGGTCCAGTAGCTCTACAGACACATCCACACTAACATTGAACCAGCCTGCTTGAGTACCTGAAGGGTGGGGAGGTGGCTGTATGGGGCTTGAGACTATGCAACCCTCTAGGTACCATAGGGAAGCACTGCAGCAGTTAGCCAAGCTCAGCTACGTACCTCTCCACTGAACTGTGACTTTGACTACAGCATGCATATATCCAGCACTGCAAGTCTAAATCTGCCTGTAGTTGATGGCCATAAATCAGTGACCAGAAGACTTTGTGCAGAGCTCAATGAAGTACGCTATGAACAACTTCTCACCCCCCCCGCCCCAAGCAGGTTCCCTTTGGCTTACATCCATAGAAGCTGAGAGGCTGATGGACCATGATGGACCAACTAACTCCTACGGCCAGCATATGCAGGAAGCCTCCTCAAGCCTGTTCAGGGTGTTCCTACTTCGTAGTAAGAGGGATTTGAGGACTGTTTGTATAATGGATTTAGTTTGGGCTTTCAGCTTTTTGGGGGACTTCACATACTGAAGACCATTAGAAGGTCTGTGTAGGCTCCCGCAAAGCTTTGTAGATTGTTTTCCATGAAAGTAAGGCTACATGCTTCATAGCTTAACAAGCTAGTGCTTGCACTCTGGGGCATCCCTACCTGACTCTAACATGTAGGAGAAAGCTGGGCACCCCACTGTCCATGATTCTGCTTCACATAGAGACACAAAGAAGTGCCATGGGGAGCACAGGTGACAGGCAAGATCAAAAGCTTACCTGTGGCCGGGGGTGTCCTGTGACCAGACACTGCAGGACCAGTGTGTCCCCCTCCCGAATTGTGTAAACACGTTCGCTGATGTTGTCTTCCTTTACCACACACGCCTGCCCAGCATGGATGATTTGGGCCTGAGCAGGAGCTGCAGAGCAGAAAGAAGAGGTAAAGAGGGAGACAAGAAGCACCCCAGCCCCTTACATCCACTGCCCAGGGTAGCCGCTTTCACAGCAGAGTGGAAGAGCCACCTCTTAAATCACAGAGGGGAAGAGCCAGACAGTGCTTGGTATAAGAAACAAAGGTTTCATGAGATGTAAAATTAAGCGATTTTCCCAATCTCCTGGGCAGCTGTTATCAATTGCTTAAACCTTTAAAACCTTTAGTCCTGTTGGGATGAGCAGCTCTATGCACTGAAAACTAGAATACGGTGTTTTTTTGGAGGACCCTCCTGCATAGGCTGAGGACTCAGAACTCCCTGCTCCCACCTCTCCCAGGGAGGAGTACACACAAGTGGTTAAAGCAGAGACCTGGTCAAATCACAACTCACTCTACGCCTGTCTAAAACAGGCCTGATTACTATGATTTACCCTGCAGGGGACTGGGATAACTACTGAGCAGTCAGGAAGGGCCTTGAAGCTCTGTACAGCTTTTAGCACATGTCCCTAGAACAGGCACAGCATGCACTGCGGTAGAAACAAGTCTTTCCTGAATTACACAGAAGCTTATGTCAGCCCTGAGCCACAGGGAACAGCCTCTGTGGAATCGGGGAACACAACCTCCAGGGATCTCTCCAGCTAGTGCTCCAAGTGGAGCCCAGTTACTGCCAGTCCAGCCAGGAAAACAAGACCAGTGCTGTGGAAAAATGCATAGAAAGAAAGTTCTCAGAACAAACTTTAAAAACTTCATGTCCCTCAAACAGCAGCTGTGTCCCACTGTAGCCCCAATCAACAGCAGGGAGAGACAAGCCCTAGGAGAACAGGGGTTTTTTAAAGAAAAAAAAAGCCTCAGCTCCAGAGTCCTGTGCAAACAGCCTTTGGGTCCCTACTCCAAAGCATTTGTGTGATCACCCAAGCAGCCAAGATGTATTGAAAGTGACTGTGCAGCCCAGTGGGGTACCTGTGCTTGTTTGAGGGGAAAATTCCAGTTGCACTTCAAGGAACAGAGAAACCCACAAGTATGTCAAAGAATTGATGCCTCAGTGAGAGTATTGCTGGGCTACTTCCTCATCTTGCTACAATGCTTCCAGGTGACTCTGGAGTCACAGGTCTAGCTCCTATTAATGAAATACAATGCAAACAAACCACTGAGGAGATGATAACAGGGTTTAAAGCAATTAGCCTTACAGAGCCTTCTGAAACAAGCACAGATTGTGCAAAATCTGTTAAAGCTGAATTGAGCACCCACTTTTTCCTCAAGATTAGTTGAGCTTCAAACACGACTTTTTTTTTTTTTGGCATGACCAAAATGCTTTAAACCCAATCACTGGAGCTCAGATTTATGCTGGTTTAACGCCCCAGCAGCACAGACCTAGGGCAGACTGGGTCTGGGCAGTGGGGGAGATCTGCCTTTGAAGTCAGGCTGTTCAAACTGGTGTCACCACAATGCCCCAACCAAGCAGTAAGTGACACAAGAGGGGACATACGACCAAGCAGTAGGTGACACAAGAGGGGACATATGGCTAGTGGGCAGCAAGCTGCTCTTGCTGCTGGAACTCCACAGCCTGCCACAGCCATCCAGCATCCAGGCAACAGCACTGCACATGCAGCAAGCTACTCCCTTCTTTTGGGTCTCGTCTTTCCAGCATGGTGGCACTTTGTTGAAATCATTGTTACTGTCCAAACTGTTGACTAACAGAAGCAACATGTGTATTTGAATGATATGATGGCACAAACACGGATTAATCCCTCAGCCCCTCCCGTCTTCCTCCTCTGCAGGGCTCCCAGAAATGTGCCTACAATCATTCCAGTACCAGGGAATGCTGAAACTGACTCTCAAAGCTTCACTCACATGACTGAGCAGATGAGTGACCTTCCCCTGCCTGGAGGGCAGAAGAATCTTGTTGAACCCAGGAGAAAGCAGAAAGCTATGTATGTGCTTACATACATTTGTGTGTTTGTACACATACACATGTAAGGATATACATACAGATACATAAATACATTAAGTAAAATACTGACTTACAAGGAAAAAACATCATGAGTGCTTGTCAAGTGAAGGGTGGCAAAGGAGTAATTCAGAAGCTTATATAAACTTCACCAATACACCCTAATCCCAGTGACAATCTCTTGTGCTGTTTCAGCCTTGGGATCAGTCCTCTGCAGACCTGCCATCACACCTTTAACCTCACATGCAATGCAGAGCATCACTCAGTGTTGAGACCCAGGCTATGATGCTGAAGAATCCCTGCTCTGTGATTAAAAGAGAGACTTGTTCCCTTCCCTTCCTGTACCACATTCCTCCCCATCCCCAACCTGTGCTGCTTACATTTCAGTGGGGTCCTGGCACCCTGCAGCAGCAAAGCTCTCGTAATCTCTCTTCACACTCTCTGGGCTGCATTTGCTAGCTGGTGGCTCTACTCTCCCTTTGCAAATGCGATCTTGCTGCAAAAACTAATTTCCAGCCACTTCATGGAGAATCATAATATTTGTCTGCAGCTGTAGCTCCCAGTTGAATGTTTCCTTAAGTTGCTCTGCTATAACCCACATGGTATACAACGTAAGTCTTTCAACTTACACTCTTCCCTTTGGCCATCCCAATTCCATAATTTCGCCTGTCCCGCCATCTGCCTAAAGACATTTCCACATGGGAAATCTCCACAGCAAAATCATTAGGTATAGCAGTGCAGGATTAGAGGGGTTTTGTGCAATTATTATGGTGCCAAAATACCTTGTGGTAATTTGCTGATGTCTCTCTGAGTTTGATAGAAATACTGTTAAAACTAACCCTTATTTGGCACTAGTGTACACCAAAATGACAACCCTAGGGATAAACCTTGTGTCAATTTTGTCCTCTTCTCCCAAATTCTCCCTGGACCCACTGAGCTGTAAAGAAGCTTACAAGCAAGGGTGTGCACATCCAGCTATGCTCATAGGTATCTTAACTTGCTTCTGTCACCATCGCTACTACCTTACAGCTATATTCATTAGCAAGGGGCATTACTTTAAGTGAATCCCCACTGCTTAAGCTCTCACACCTCTCTTACAATCACAACACCAGGTACCCAGCAGAACAACAACCATTTTTCCATGTCTTAAACCCCATATGAATCCAGACCTCTCAAAAGGCAGCTCAGAAAGCCTCAGGTTCTCTTGGAAAGAAAAGCACTCAGGTAGATGGCATAAGAGTCTGAGAAACTCTGCCTTTGGTTACAACTTGACATTAGTGAAGTGGCAGGGGCTGAGCAATGAATGAACACAGCTCTTATGGGATTGCATTAAATCATAAGATGACACTTGCGAAGGTCTCTGTTCCAAGCTCAGCCTGCCACAGCACACAAAGTCTGGGAAAGTCACCTCATGCCGAATTACAGATGGGCAGGGAGACTGTGAGGATTAATTGAGCTTTTAATGTGCTTGAACACAAAGAATACATTATTGTTTGACATCATCCCAGGTCTCCTGGAGGATTTCAGCATGCAGACAGTTTATGTATTGCCAGCATAACAGGATGGCAGGACCATCCCTGTCAGAGTAAACAGTTTCATAGAAGGCCCTTAGGAGGAAAGAGGCTAGAGCATGAGGCTAGCTGCTAGAGATGAAGCAGCAATCTCAGCCATTCTCAACAGTGAGAATGCTTCAGATGAGCCTGCTGCACAAAGAAGAACCCTTGCATAGATACAACCAGCTGTGGCAAGTCCTGCTGGGGCAGAATTCCTCTCCTCAGGCTGGCAAACTGCAAGGCAGAGATCCAAGGAAGATCTCTGATAACCTCTATAGGGGAAAAGGGAACAGGTGGTTGTTCCCCAGTCTTCCTTCCCCCCCACCCCCCCAGCATTTTGAGGGACAGATGCATTATCAATTCCTTACCACTTCCTGGTAAGGGATCAACTTAAAGAAGGCTCCCAGTACAATGTCCTCCAGAGAAACTAGGCCAGCCAAATATTGTACATTAGATGCTTTACAAGAGGGGGGGGGGAAAGAAAAACAAAAAACAACAAACCAACATACAAAAAAATCAGACTGAACCTACAGCATCAGGCCATTCCTCAGGAAAGGACCGGCTTGCAATGCATTTGGCCTCTGCACTGAGATTTCCTATAATGCTGTCACTTGATATATTTACACATTAAACCAAAAGGAAATTGGAGTGGATAAAATAACTTTATTCCCAGTGCAGTGTACTGTACAATGTTATTATTACCATAATCTGCAAAGTTTATGAGACTCTTGGTGCTTAGAGGTTGCTAATATCATTAAAATGCAGAAATAGAGAGAAAAATGGTCTTTGGTAGAGGACTGAGTAATCTGTGTGGTTCACAGGTCTAGCCATTCATCTTTTTGAGCCTGAGATCCTATTGCAACAAGGGCAATGATGAGAGCTCCTTCACAGAGAGGGTGGTGAGTGACAGAACCTGCACTGACACTCCCTCAGTCAGTCAGAAACAGCAGGGCAAGCTGGTCACCCCTTTTGCAACACAGCATCAGCTTCACTTTACTGCCTTCTCAGCAGGCTAACACTAGCCATCACTGTTAGGCTCTGCCCCACCACCACTTTTGCCACCTGCACGTGTCCTGCAGACAACCTCAAGGATGAAGAGCATTCACTTCCAAAGCTGCTGTCCCAGCAACTGCAGCTACACACAGTGACACTGAATCTAGCAACCTCCTGCAGGGCAGGGAGAGAAAAAACTGCACCTGGAGCTTTCCCTTTTCCTCAGGCTTAATCTACCACCCGCTTTGCAAGGCAAGTGATGCCCTCCCATACATCTGGTGTAACTGCAATTCAGCCTCTTCCGCACGTAAGTAAGCAAAAAAGCCAGGGTCCTGCCCCATCACTGTTCACAGGCTCCCTGTGCTCCCATGTAACCAAGCAATGTGAGTAAAGGGCAGGGGAAGGCATTGACTGCTAATCTGCTGCTGAAACCCCTCAAGAACCTGCCTGTCTCCATCCTTCACCCATCCTATCCTGAACAAGTGGCATGTAAGGGAGGCATCTTGAAGAACTTCCCCAGAAAGGGGAAATATCTACAGTGTTTATGGGGAACATGGGGCTGAATAAGCATTTCATTAAGGAAATCTACATGTGGCATTCCTTGCTGAATAGCCACTCTCAGCAACTGTCTGTCCATGGGTGGAACTGTTAGTTACAGACCCTGCAGAGCAAAGCAGGCAGGGAGTATCTCAGGCCTTGAAGTCACTGCTTTAGTTAGCATTTTATTCTTTCTGTTCATGAAATGCACAACCCTCCTTGAAGAGCAAGGATGTACAAACATGAAGACCTTTGAGGAAGGGGTCATGTCCCCTTAGAGCAAAACCAGAAGCCAGTGCACAGGTAAAGGAAAAAGGTGTGCTAGCAACACTCAGCAGGAGCAAGGAATGTCTAACAGGAAGGGAAGGGTCTGCAGGGGCAGCACCCTGACAGTCAAACAAAATACCCTGCTCATGCCTGCTCTGGGAGGGGATGGCAGCTGCCTTGTTGTGTGCTCCATCACTTTTCAGCCGGTCTCATTGATTTCTCCACTGTGGATGAAGACCACAGGCTTTGCTGAAGCTTTCGACAAAACAAATTAACCAGGCCAGCTCTAGCCCACAATGCAGGGCATGATATCGATGGGCCATTTGAAAAGGAAAATTCACTCCAGCTTGAAGACGATTATGGAAATAATAATACACAATCAGTGTCCATTAACACCGTCAGCAGGGCTGTGGATCAATATTGTATTAATGGCTGAAGAAAGACCTCCCGTACCCATCAGCAGTTAAGATCAGCTCAATAGCAGAGGGAGAGGAGATAGCAGGAGGTGGGTGTAATCAAGTTCACGCAATGGATGTCTTTGTGCAGCCTGTCCAGGGGAATCCCTGGTACCACCATTTTTTGAACACATTCCCTGGCTGCTTCTTGGAGGCCTCCTCCTCTGCATCTCAGCCCCTCTCTACCTCAGGCCAGCACAATGGCAAAGGGTTCACAGCCTCTGCAGGGAACTTCCCCAGCTGAGGCCGCCCAGTACAGCTTAGCCTGATTAGGCTCCAGCTTTTAAACACAAGGCCAGGCTGGTCCCATAGCAGAGAGGGAGGGAATACAGAAGCTCCCAGGAATAGCCAAGGAACAAAGTACATCCATGGTTCCAGTTCTCCTCCCACTCCTTGGACTTCTCTGTTGCCCAAGCTCCTCCTGTTGACTCTTCCAACACAGTGTGCTGCCTGGGCAGCTTCGTGCTACCACAAGGCTGTCCTAAAGCCAAAGCCATCAGGAAGCCCTCTCTGCATGTTGATGCTATGGGTTAGAAACCCCAAGCAAGACAGATCTCCACTGAGGCTCTTCTGCTCCCATGCATGTGTTCTCACTGCAGCCCAAACCATGTATCTTCGGAAAAAAAAAAAAAAAAAAAAAATCTGCTTACTGTACCGCTAGCCTAAATTTGCAGCAGGGAACATGTCATATTTAGGCAGCAAAATGTCTCTGACTCTTTTGGTATCTGTACACTGATCATGATTAAAACAAATATCTATCCACCCACAAAAGAAACAACCACTTTCAAGATAAGCAGAGCAACCATGTCTAACCCCACACAACACTCAATAGCACTCCTAGAGCAAGAAGAGAAGAATCAAATTTTCAATGGCAAGTACACTGAGAAATGACAGAGTTGTGGAATGTAATCACAGAGCATGAAACTTGGCTACTTAAAATAGCATGGATTTTTTTTTTTATTTATTTTTAAACTTGGAAGAAACCAAGACCACGTCTTTACATCTCTGGCTGATTGCATCTCCAGAAACAGAGTTTCCTTTTGCAAAGCTCAGCCAGATGATTTGCACGGTCTTAAAATAACTTTTTGCTTAATCAATGTCACTTTCTTGAAGCATCTCTATAATTTTGTTTCTTTTAGAAAAACGCCAGCAACAAAATCATCTGAGATGTCATGAATAGCAGGTACATCCCCCAGTGACTGCACCATCTGCTCCTGAGACCTTCCTTCAGTTTAAAACTAAAGAAGTATTATGTGCTTTACTGAAAAGTATCAGACACTAGATCACCACTGACCTCCCTCCCTCCCCAGTCCCACTGCCTGTAGTAGCTCACCAGTTTACCCAGGTGTTCTCAAAATTTTCTCACAAAGGTCCACCTAACTGCACAGTATGAAGCAGCAGAGCAAAACTGATTGGCAGCTTTGATAGGAATCAAGTGACAGATGTTATACAAACAACATTATGGTGGCATAAACTCTGCATCACTGCTGAACTCATATGCCTGAGTGGAATCTGCATAGATGACTCAATGCCAGCAATATGAAGTAGGTTGTCTTCAAATCTTTAGGGGCTCCAGATACAGTGGCAGTCAGAGCCTGCACCTCAGTGATACTGTCCTGGAAGCTTCCAGCTTTGGGCAGGAAATGGAAAAAGCAATAGCAATAAAAGAGACTTTATCATCTTTCCCCATCCACTTCCCACTGTGTCAGCTTCAGAGCCTGAGCTGTATCTCTAAATCTTGCTGCAAAACTCAATGAGCCACAGAGCCACGCTTGGGCAAAGTGATCCTGCCAAGCTGAGCGTTCAAAGCATTGCACTTATAAACCTATTTCTTGTCTGGTTGCTACTTAAAGGTCCTATGCATTTTAGGGGAAAACACAAATAAGGCAAGCAGCTTGGGGAAGAAATCAGGCATCCTCTATTCCAGAGACCACTGACAGATTGACTTGATTGTCAGCTGGTAAAATACCCCAAAATGAAACGTTCTAGTCAGAAGATATGGCTACAGTGAGAGGAACTCAGCTGGACATGGACAGCACAGACTTGCTCATCCTGCCCATGTGCTGCAGGAATAGTCCCCAGAGAACAGGCCAGCACCAGGCTGCTTGGCAGTTAGATCCCTTGCCTTCTTATGGAAAGTCCCATCAGGTCTGCAGTCCCCTGAGTCAATCTCCACCTGCTCCATTCACCCATTACCCTCCGAAGGGGCATGAATGGCTACAGGCATTCAGAAAGCCTGCTGACCCTCTGGCCTTTGTAAGCCCTCAAGCTCTCAAGCTTTCTGTGTGCCTATCACCAGGAGCTTCCAAGCAGCCAATTCACAGGAGAGCCAAGGCTGGCTCAGATGCATGAAGCGCAGCTGATATGCACCTCTATCTCACACTTCTGCTCTTCCTTTTTGTTCCTCTGTCACAGCATGCAGGAGCCACTGAAGCTACACATCCCCACTCGGCCAGGGAAACTGCCTTTCACAGGCATGCTGCAGCTTGTCAGCACAGGTAGCAAAGCCCAACAGGCAACGTTCCCAGGATCTGCTGCTAATAACTTTTTCAGGCAAACAGGCTTTGCTTGAATAGTCCCGAAGATTTTACCTCTCTCTCCTCTTTCTCCTGAATTCAAGATCAGCTCATTCCCCAAGTCACTGTTGGTGCTGCTTATTCCATTTCCTTTTTATACTTGAAGCCACTTTGGTACAACAGTGACTCTTCAGCAAAGTGCATAGATCTATAAACCAGCGTACTTTGAAACTCAGCTGTTGTTTCATTGCTGGACCATTTAACACAGGAAATGAAAGAAGATGATGACAAGACAGACACTTCATCCTTTCAAAAGGTAGAAAAAAAAAGGTCAGTTTGCTAATCATCTGTTGACTAGATTAGCAGCAAAGGTGCACGAACTCTAATCAATGAATAACTACAGGCTCTTTTTCATATCAAAAACAGAAAAAACAGCTGTGGCTCCTGAATCATGAAAAATAAGGAAAAGCAGAGGGAATTTTTTCAAACTGGGTTCCCTGGCTGGCAGGATGCTCCAGACTTTGCTGGTGAGGACCCCACCAAAAGTTACACATGCTAAAACCCACTCCTAGAAACACAGGAAGAAGAGACAGAGCCAAGCTCTAAGTATACTAAAAACAACTGACAAGGAAAATAACAACAACAACAAAAATTGACAGTATACAATCAGAATATAGTAACACAAGCTGGGTAAGGAGTATTTGTGTGAAACTCCAGCTGGTGCTGTTCAAAATGCTAAACACTAAGGCCTAGATTCTTTAATGCTGAGGTGGAAACTGGAGTCTGGTAAGCAAAAGAAGGGCTGCAAGAGGAGAGTTTTCGGAGGAGAGGACTTTTCTACATGGACAATGAAAAGGGACATCCGACGCTCAGGACTGCTTAACCTCAGAGGGTGGGTGCATGACTGTGGGGTTAGCAAAGCGAGGCACTTGGGGCTTTGGCTAGCTGGTGGCCAAGCTCTCCTGCAGACCTCTCAGTCCACATGACTGAAGTAGCTCCATCATTGTCAGACAAGCTCCTGCAGAGGCACAGAGCTCAGTGCAGACCACAAAGCCCATCTGAGAAGCAAGGTAAACACTCAGGCATTGAATCTCTGCTAAATGCTCACCTGTCATGGCTCTGCTGCTTCCACGGCCCCATCTAGCCAGCTCAGAGGGAGCTAGGGATGTGAGGGCAATCACGCCGTGATGGGAGTGCAAACATTCCCTCTACACAGGAGAGAAAAGATTCAACAAATGGCCGTGTTTACCTGCTGCTGTACCCAGCCTCCACAGAAAGCAAAAGGCCATTTCAATTGTGAAATGGAGGAGGGGGGAGGAAATCACTGCAGGAGCCAGACGGTGATAAGAGCCACCAGAAAGACTGAAACAAAATTTCACTGAAAGCCTGTTTTGTTCTGGCCATATTTAGAAAGAGCTGGGAAAACAAATCCCTTAATCCAAGTATTTAAAATTCGATTTCACTACTGAAAAGTGGTGGGCAGCAGAGATTCCTCTTTGTCCAAAGCTCTATACACAATAGTACCCATCCCATAGGTGCCTCAGGTTCCCTGATGCAAAGTCACTTCCCAGGGGAGGAAAGCATGGTGGCTGCATGAGATCAGCTCTCAGCCCCAAGCCTCTTGGTGGGTGACAGGCAATCGTGGCACAAATCCTAGCACAACCACTCACTAGCAACTCTGGCAGAGATGCCAAGGATGAGGGAACAGCAGATACTTGGCACCCCTCTGCCAGTACCTTATCTGCTCCCAGCAAGCACAAGATTAGAGAAAGGGGTGCTGCTGATCTTACAGGGATGTTGCTGGTGATACAGCCCATGGGTGGAAAGAAGCCTTTGTGCTCAAACTGGTTCCCATACAGACCCTGAAAAAACACTGATGCTTTTATCCCACAAGCAGTGCTGTTAGGTGGAGAAGTGTGGCTATTGCATACTGCCAGCTGGGGAAGATAAAGAAATGAAATGGCTTATCCATTGTTGGGCAGGAAGCCTGAAGCACAGCCAGAGATCAATCTGTACCTAATTCCAGTCTAGCGCCTTACAATGCAAAGGCCAAACTTTAGGCTCCAAGGCTGCCTAATGCAGCACTAAAAATTCACATTCACAGGGGATGGAAGATAACTTCTTGCACAACACTGAAGGGTTGACTCAAGAAAAACTGTTTTCCTCTGGATTTTCTCCCATATCCCTTTTTGCCAGCACAAGGAACTTGTGCCTGAAAACTACTGCCAGCAAGGAAAACGACCTAGAGAGAGAAAAGCAAATATGACAGTTCAACTCCACCCCAAAGTAAGAGAGGGAACACCGAAAGAAAACGCCAGCAAATTGTCAACAAAGCTGAGGCAATGGGGGCTTTGTGACACCCCTGGAAACCGAGCCAAGTAATGTTTTATCTTGACAGCATCCTTTACATCTCTGCAGTGCCTTTGGTGTTCAGAATCCTAGAAAGGCCCCAGTTCTTTCCCTCTCGGGTACCAACAATTGATAACCACAACCCGGCAGACAAGCAAGCAATTCCCTCTGGTTCCGATAAGAGGAGCTGACATCTCTCTAACCCCAGTCACCTCCATTGTTTTATTCTCTTTGTTTATTGATCCTTTTATGCACATAATGCAAATTGACATTTAATAATTCAGCTGAGTTAATGGTGCTTAAATATTAAAGGGCTTTTCTCTTTTAATTAGCTGTAGCAAAATAGGCAACAAAGGACTGCTAGATAGATTCCATTTACAATGCTCTCATCCAAGTTCCTCGGCATTTTTGCTAGGGACAGGAAAGAACAGTCCAAGGGAAATTTTGCACAAGTCTCCGACTCTCACTAGGAAGGTAACTAACCCATAGAAGCGTTTCCAAAGGCTTTGATTCATAGATCATATTCATCTCTGTCAGCTCTTTGTTTTATCTCCCTTCCGCTCTTCTTCTAATAAAGACATAGGGGAGGGGAAAGAAGAGCAGAGGGTAGAAGAGAAATCCTTCCCTGTAAGAAGTGCCACCACTGGTGGCCGGCACCCACATAAGGCAGTGCAGATGCAGAAGCCTTCTGGTACATCATTGCAAGACCTGCAACCAGGTGAAAATAGAGCTAAAAGGAAGAAGTACACATAGCTAATTGAAGAGTTTCAAAACAGCACAGAAATCTTGCAGTTACTCCCTGGGGCAAGAATAACTAATCCAGGAAATTAATTTAAGGTTATACTGAAAAAAAAAAAAAATCCAGATGTAGCATAGTAAGGGAACACACATTTATTTATTTTCTGCTCATTATTCCAAGACTTGAGAATGAGGGAAAAATATCTTTAAACCTCAGTTTCATCTCAGCTGGAGCCAATGACAGTAATACATCTTAGTCATAACGCTGCTGGTGTATGGCATTATAACTGCAAAGAGTTGGTACTATTTGGGGTGTTTGAACTGTGCATACCTCCTTTAATTAGTTCCCATTTTAAGTCTTAGATTGGTTTGAGTTTGGGATAATGATCTCCCACCCGACCCAGTGCAGAACCACATAGTCACAATAATTAGATATAGTAACTGTTAATAACTTAGTTTAATTACAATTTATTTTCTTCAAATTTAGTCTAGACATAAGACTTCAATGAATTTTAATTACATGCCACATTTGAAGAGGCTGTGCTATTACATTATTAATTCCAGACAAAGAAAGAGACTGCCAAACACTAAATTCCTTACTAAGGATACTTTAAAAAAATTAATCTTAATTCAAGCCAATTAATAGATTGACTTGCAAATTCTCTGCAATTTCATTCTTCCAGTGAGGACTAAACACTGTAAATCTGTAGAGGGTAAGCTGCATTTTTCACACTTAAGAGATCAAATTCCAAGTTTACGTGCAAAGCTGAGTTGATCCTTAAGAGCAGAACTGCAAGTTACATTTCCACAGAACACTCAAGTCACTGCTCTGAAGCTGCCACGCGGGACACCATGGCAAAGGGTGTCCCCGTGTGCAATGGCACCCAAGGATTCAGGATCATGGAGGAGGGCAGAGCACTGGTCCTTCTGCCCAGAACTAAAAGGGGTGTACAATACAGCCTTGTTCACAACCAGCATCCCCCCATGGCACACAGGAGAGGGCAGTGGTGCACATACCAAAGTCAGCTCATTCTACTTTTATGACTGATTTTAACGTGGGGGAATTCAGAAACAGGAACTGCTACTTTATCTCCCCTTGCACACAAATGCTAGAGAAGGGTCTTTCACAACCTTATTAGACTTGAGGAACCTCCTGCCAGTTTCTTTGGCAGAACATGGGGAACCTCTCCTTGCCTCTATAAGGCTCTGCACACAGGGAGCATTTTCTGTCACTTCACATCTGCCACATGCTGCTCATACAGTGAAATATTCCTGACACCATAACAAACAGTTTACATTGTTTCCCTTTAATAGATTATCCATCTACTCGTCTCCAGCTGTGCAGCACATCTGGCCACACTGCCTCTCCTGGGCAGGCAAACCTCATCCTAGCATTCTGCTTATTGTTGCTCAGGAGACTTAGGAGGTGATGGAGGAGTAAATGCCCAGCGGACAAGTAGCATCTCCAGTTTTCAGAGGCAATAAAACATAAGCTTGTTTCCAGTCTCTCCAGCTTTGGCCTTCTGTAGTCTCCCTTCCACTTGCAGCTATCCTCAGTAAGATAAGGCCACTCTCTGGATGCACATGTGATTAACTAAAACAGCACTGCAAGGGTGTTCCTGCAAATGGGATGGAGTTTGGGCCACTGCTACCAAGAAGTCTCTTCAACCACAAGTGCAAGGTGTTGGTGTCAGGAATATCCCCTAACCCCTGCGAAATGATGGTAGCTCTGGCATTGTGCCATTCCAGCTACACTGAAGGAGGTCTTTCAGACAAACAGCTGCAGCAGCTCAAACAATCTGTTTTAGGGAAGAAGAAAAAAAAAAAAGAGGGGAAAAGGAAAATGGACTAGTAAAGAGTTTTGGGGGAAAAAAAAATAAAAAAAAATCTGGTGACAACTGAAATGTGGGCAAGAAGCAAGGCAGGCCAAAGCTGGCTTGGCCGTTCCCCGGTGAGAGACTGATAGCAATGAACTTGGGAGAAAAAGTTCCGCAAAGCAAGGTTATGAATTTATTACTCTGCATCTGTGCAGAGTCAAAAGACCATCTGAAACACCAGAGACTTGCAGAGGAAATTGGGAAAGCATGAATGCACATGGGACAGTGTTTAAAATAATTTCTCAGCTGGCTGACTGCACAGGGGGTAGGGACAGAGATTTATTCTCTATCCACGATCATGCATTTGTGCAAACATTGTTGAACAGCTTGTTCAACAGGGGATTCAGGGACTAACGCAGCCGTATCAAAGCAGTCAGGGTCTAGCTGACAGCCTTGCAAAGGAAGCAAGATGATCTTTGACACTAAGGAAATAAAGCTCTGAGAGACTGAAATGCTGACAGGCATCAGCCTCAAAGCCAAAGTGTGCCTGAAGAGGAAAGCTCTTTAAAGACTTTTGTTCTCAAACTCTCTTCTGCAAGAGAAAAGGCTTTGGCCTACTTAGGCAAGGCCAAGGGCAGGCTAAGACCCCAGCATACTTTAAAAACACTTATCTTCAGCTCCATTTGATATCCTCTTGATATTAGCAAGAAATTTCATTTTATTTAAAACATTCCTGGCCCTTCAGGCTGTTTGTGGAATGACACAGAGCAACCTACCCCATGGAGAATGAAACAATCCCTTGGTTGCTAAAGGGGACAAGAAGAAAGCAACTCGTAAGGAGAGCAAAGTCTCAAACCAGCCTCCTTTAAGGGCCTCAACAAACCCAGCTTGCTGCAGAACACTCTTGGACAAATCAACACAAAACTAGATGGCGGGCATCCCATTTAAAAGAAAAAAAAAAGTGTTTGAAGAAGGAAAAAGGCACAGTTTCCAAAATATGTACTTACTTGAACCTCCATAGTGCACAAACTTGAACTGCCATCCCGTAGATGAGCAAGTCCCTAGTGCTGTCCATCAGGCAAGGAATTGGTTTACCTTCTAAAAGCTAGTTTTGCCCCCAGTTTCACCCTGTGCCAATTTTGCAACAAGGGGAAAGACTCCAGGTCTGGTTATGCCCCAGAAAAGTGTAGCTCCCTGGCAGACCACCAGACTGATGGCTGACAGGGACTGTGGAACTATTTCCCAGTGTTTGTCCTGGAAGACATGTCACCAATTACCAAAGCACCACCAGCTTGTTCCACTGAGATGGGCAGCATGTCTATTTTGGAGTATTTCAAACCCAGATGTGACAAAAGATTGCTTCTGATATAAATGATACTGGGGAAACAACCAAGAACCATTTGAATCTTGCAAATCACTTCTGCTAATCCTCATCTGGAGGGACACAAGTCTGCCTGGACAAGTTCATGAAATTGGCTAGGGAAAAAAGAAGTCACTCCAGCAATGGGTACAACCAGGGCTGCTCCTCCCCACACAGGGCAACAAGCATGTGTACTGCTGAACACCCAAAAATGAGCCACTCTGTCACATATCAGTGACCAAGCCTTCAAATATCTCTCCCTGTTTGATCATGTCCTAAAGCAGAGAGGGAACAAAAAGTTCAGTTACTAGCCATGTGCTTTCCCTGTTACTGCCTGCCAAGGAGAGAGGCAGGGAGCCAACTGAAGTAGCTGGGGAGTTACTCATTAAACACCATAGGATTTCACTTGCAGCAGCAGCAAAGTTCCAAACCACCAGCAACCATCAAGCACTGACAGCAAATAGCTCTTCAGGACCCTGTTAACTACAAAGTTTTTCAGCCGAACTACCCCAGCTCCACCCAAGAGACATAGCACCCTGCTTAGTTACAGGGACCTAATGGTCTTCAGTTCATGGCCTTCACCCTCTACTGCTCTCACATATACTGCTCAACTATGACACCAAGGAAGACAGAGGGTGGGAGAGAAACCCAGAAACTGAGCATAATCTTCAATGAGCAGTAGTTAGTAACTGACTTGCTGTGTGACCTCGGGCAAGCACCTTCTCTCCTTAAGCTTACCTTTGTCTTCTCATGTGTCATTTGAATAATTGCACTGCCATGTCATGCAGGGTAGTTTAAAGCTAATTGTTTACACAACTTTTTGAAGATGCAAAACACCATAAAAGTGCTAAGTAGTATTGTAGTTATTACATTCCTCATGAGGGGGGGTTATGAAGCTTCATAATTAATGTTTGTAAAACAAACCTTTGTCATCAGATAAAACGTGCTGCAGAAGTGCAAAGGATTAATATCCTTAGTAATCTGATGTTGGTTTTACTGTTCTGCACAGCACTTAATAAAAAAAAAAAATAATTAAAAACAAACCTAAGCTGATCCTGATAGGAAGGATGAGGAGGCAGAGCCGGATGCATGTGGGGACAGACTGCTCTCCATTAATTAAGCCCAATACCAATCAGTCTCCAAGACAGTGCCAAGTATTTTCTTGCTGCTGGTGATAATCACACATTGAACTTAAAGCTGATTTTAGGTAACCAGAACTCTTGACTGCCCAAGAAAGACTCTCATTGCAGTCAGGAATACCAAACACAACTGAAGAAGCAGAGCTCTGACCCCACAACCCTTTACACAGCAACTGCTGCTTGGGGAATTAGATGGGCAGGGAGCAAACAGGTGCAGGTATGTTCAGGGACCCCACAAATACTTAGAAGGGAGCCGAAAAAAAGCTAGAAACCCACTCACAGGGCTCCACTCCCATACACCCTAAGTCCTGACATCCAGTCACTAGCCTAGAGGAGCAGAAAAATGTTACTCCTTTGGCTGTGCAGGATTCAAGTCCCCCAGAGCACAAGCAGCTATCAGTCCTATGCATCAAGAGCCACTAACTCAGTGGCTCTGTAAAAATACATACCAGCAGCTTTATATTTCTTCAATATAAGAAATGTGGTTGCTGAAGTGTTTTGCAGTACAGCTACTTCCAAGTGCAACAAAGATGGAGAAGCCTTTGGAGGGTTTCATGGAGAACAATTATAACCAGAGAAGGAAAACTGCTGGCAATTACTTTAGCTGCTAGAGTACCAGCTTTCTCCCCAGGACAGCAGATACAGATGAGCACCTCCCTCCCAGTACCCCCGTACATGCATGAAGAAAAACAGCCCTCCAGATGCTTCATCTGACTGAGTTCCCACAACATGTGCTCTTGTACTGGGGAGTAGTGGTATGGGCTATCCTACCTTTACATACCCAGGTTGTAACAGTAGCTCCCTGGTAGACTCCAAATTCAACAGGATGGCCAAGTCCTGTAGATTTCTTTTGTGCAGCTGGTAATTACGCATCACTTATTTACTGCATTTGTCCACATGGTTTCTTCTGGTGCCAATTCTCTTTGGTTGATGACAAAGGGATAGAAGTTATATTGCTTTTTCCCCAAATACGTGCATGCAGATATGCCAACACTTTCCATAGCCAAATAAATGAATAGCAACATTACCAGATGAACTACAGGAAGAGCTCAAGGAACCACACATATTACAGACAGAAGAGTCCCATGGTACTTGCCAGGTCATCTGCAAGCCTTCCCTACAGCCTGCTCCACAGTGATGAGCCTGATCAAGCTTTAAAATGTCCCTGGAGAAACACCTCCACAGCTGCTTTCATGTTTGCATCAAGAAATGTGTTCTGGCATTCAGCCCAAGCTGTCCCCTCAGAGACAGGTTTAAGACAGGGTGGAAAAACAGCACCCAAAGCACGTGTCATATAGCAGGCTTGTCATCTTTTTGTTTAATCACTTGAACACACACAGCAAGGAGATCTGAGCTCACACCAGGTATTAGAGCAATAGGTGTGATTATCAACAATCTTCATTGTGCCTGATACACCACCACAGCAAGGAAGACACACATTCTCTCTCTTTAGAGGGCTTCAAGTGATGATGGAAAGCAGACTACACCACCACAAGACAGACAACGGCCGATCAAGGAGTCCATGAGATGGGAGTGCAGCCATGAGAAGCTAAACAAACACCCTTCTTCACATAAGAGGCTCTACTCAATACTCACTTTAAAATCCCAAGAAACTACTTCCCCTCCACATTGACTCACTTGGGACTCAAAAGGAATACAGAATGGCTCCATGTGGCAGCGTAATATCCCTTCTCTCTCCAACTGGTGAAAAGGACCAAGCCAAGTGTCTCCCTATCATCTTCAGTTTTACAGGGGAGGAGTTGGAGGGCCTGTGTTTCATTGGAGGATGCTCTTGCTAATCCTTGCTACACATGACCCGTAAGTGCAAAGGATTAGCACCACCAGCTGCTCTGCTAGGAAGTGCAACTTGGAAAATTGGATGCATATATGCAGTGTGGAGCCATTAGGAAGAAGTGCCTCAAACAACTCCCCCTCCCCATATTGCAGTTCGTAAATCCTCATGTCATGCCTGCTGCACTTCTCTTCAACACCTTTATCTTGTATCTTCTGCAGCCTGCTACTCCAAGTGCCATCTCTACCACTGAAACAAAAACAACTCCCCTTCTGCAGCTTGCCCTTAGAATGGGGATGTCAGACACCCCAGCTGTGAGAAGTCACTTTGCCTCACATTTTGCTGTCATTTGTCATATTAAAAAGACTTTTAAGTACACAGGTGGGGGAAGGGAGTTGCTTCCATAAGCAGTATAATGCAGCTTCCTCTGAGGTGGAACATAGCTGGTTAACAGGGCTCAGGAACATCATCTAATTGCTCAGGCTAGAAAGGGAAAAGCAATCTAAACTGATTTGAAGCTTCAGGGGGAATTAGGAAAGCAGAATATAATTACCTAAGTTGGAATTTGGCCAGAACTCACAGCAAAAAAAAGTGATTCAGGTCTTTAATGACCGCAAACGATCAGCAAGTTAGTTTTCCATTGCTTTCCAGAGTGGTGCAGGCATGCATTTGATCTCGTTCACACTAACATTGCTCTTTAAGAAGTAGCTTTGAGATAGAGAAAGAAAGATGCACTGGATTTACACCAACATAGCTGTCAATTACATTGCACCACCATGCTAGAGAGACCATAGTGTCTCACATCACTCAGGTGACCTCAAATTTGGGAATATGCAGATTTTCAGACCTTGAACTTCACAATTTAAAAAAATTCTTCATCAGATCTTAAATAAATTAAGTACAGACTAATAACCAACTGCAGCCAACTGCTTTTCAGAATAGTCCATATCTGTCATCTCAAGACTTTTCACAAAGTACCTGTAGAAGAACAGCAGGTTTTCTATGGCCAGCTGTCAGCTGCACAGCTCTCGGTCCACGCAGCAGGACACCAGCACTGCCCTGGGCTTCTGCCCCAGCAGAAGATCTTGGTGGCAAAGGGCTTGGTCAAACCCTCCATTGCTAAATGTGTGTTGGTACAGCTCCCAGCAGACCTGGTCTCCCAGTGAGAAGAGACCAGAAAAACGTGCATTATCAAGGCAGGAAAGCCTTCAAACTCATTAGCTCTGGCAAACCATTGCTTTGAAGCTTCCCTGGTATTTTACAAGCTGTGAGAAGCAGCCAAGCCAAATCTGGTCTGTTTTAAAGGACAGCCAGGCTCCCACTCAGGTCTGAAAGACTACACAGCTGCCTGCAGCTCACATGAAGTCCATATGCAGGACAGGTCATGGCTAAAATGCTGCTTGTAAAAAGCTGCCAGCAAATGCCAGACTGGTTTTTTCCCATCTCCAACCTCGCAAGCACCTGTGAACAAGTAAAGACAAAGCTGGTGCCCTTCTGTTCCAGCCTACCCAGAAACAGAGGAAAAACTCAGCTCTGACAAGGTTTGAGCCTTGGCTATTCCTGTTGTAGATGTAGTAGGAACAAGCTAAAAGCACAGAAGACCCTGGTGAGCAAAGCCCATTTCTTCTGTTCCCCTGGGGAAGGGGCTTGCCCCACAGCAACCATTACCAGCCCTAACTTTGAGAGCCTTGATAGGCACAACAGCCACAGCCCCATCATCTGTACTGGTCCTAGCCAAATGCCTGTTTCACCTACCCCTTAGGGCCAGCCTTGTCCCACTGTTAAACAGCAAGGACAGAGCTAATGCTGGGCAGCATTTGGGCTGATCCAATTGCATGAAAATTGATCCCCACGCTTCACTTCAGCAAGGTGTGTCCACACAGAAAACCCAATACAAATGCTCAAACTCATGAAAGAAGGGATGTATGTTACATTCAGTGTTAGTGCCATGTCAGCATGAGTTTGAAGCCCTCCACCAGAACGATTACATGGGGACAGAGAGGGCAGCACCACCTCTAGTGTTCAGTACCAGCCACATAGCTTTGACAACATTGCTGTTCTTTTCTGAAATAGAAGATGGAGGAGGTGGGACTGAAGGTAGTTTGAGGGGATAGGGAAGTCTGCCAGGAAGAATTAATTTAAACATTTTTACTGCTTAATATAATCAAACAACAACAACAAAAAAATCCAAGCCTTCACAGAATTAAAAATGTCACGAGCTAAAACACTTTAAAACCACATACAAAAAAAAAGGAAACCACTGGCAGTAGGCTTTGCTCTCTACTGGCTGTCACAATTCCATTCTTAACGGTAAAGCAGGGTGGTGGGAGACACTGGCATCTCCAGTCCACTGTAGACTGAGTAAAGCACTGGTCACAAACACTTGGAAAGCATCTTGCACTGACCTTGGAAAAAGGTCCAGAGGAAGTCAACGATGGGTTTTCTGTCTCTAATACGTATGGATCCAATTCCACCTTCCGCTGCAAAATTGTAACTTTCACTGCAGTTGATGGGAATTACACCTATTTAATAGACAGCGGAATTGATTTTGTGATCTCAGGTGTCTGGGCCTGCAAGATTTCCAACCCACATAACTTTAGATAAAAATCCAGCAAACCCCAACATAATGAAGTCTTTGAGATTCCACAAACACTGCCTCACTGAACAAAGCTCAGAGGTGGCTGGAGCTCAATGCAATCACAAGCTTCTGCCAGAAACATTGAGATCAGGACATTTCCAGCCAGGCTAGAGACTAATGTCATGAGAATTGCTACCTAAAGAATATTTTTATCACTACTTCATCGCTCCTGGGTAAAATGCAAAAGGGATGATGTGTACACAGAGCTACAACCCACATCTAAGAGTTGAGCCTAAGCTTCACATCAAGCTCCTTGACTTTACTCTGCAAGCTTTGCTTGCCACAGTGCATATGCAAAGATGTGTTTAAGGAGATCCTGTTACCAGACGGAAGGAGTAAGACAGACAGCAGGAGCAGCTGTCACCTGCTGAGACACAGCTTTGCAACTTAGTCAGTGTCACATTGAGGACTGTGAAGTGCCTGGCAGCAGCAACAAAAGGTCACAGGTACATATTTCACTAGCGGGTCTTGGCACCTTGATCTATGCACTCTTGGGAATGGGAAGACTCCTCAGCTTTGCTTCCCTTTGTGCTCTCCTTGCTGCACTTCTGAGCACAAGTCAAGGGTGAGAGGCTGCTGCTGGAGCCAGTGGGTGTCTGGCAGCTGGTGGAGTTTGATGGAGAGTGCAGGACAAAGACCTGAGGCGTAAGGACAAGCATCTACACCTTTTCTCCCAAAATATTTAATCTTTTCTGCAGCACTGGAAACCTCATCACACTATAAAAGCACATAAGGCACCACCTTGCCCCAGGCAGCAGTGGGGAAGAGAAACTGGAGCCATGCTGAGCAACAGGCTGGGAGCTCAGCAGGGCTCATCTTGTGGTGCCATCCCATGACAATACCTGCTCTAGACCTAAAGGCTGCCCTAGAGCCCTAAAGATGAATTTAGGAGTGTTCAAGCAAGACTCTGGCTTGCAATCCTTATTCACAAGATGCAGCCTCTGCTCTCCTTCTCCCTTGGGAGCACTCAGCAAGTGTTACTGCATTCAATTCAGCATCCCTTCTGCATTAACAGTAACTCAATACCAGCGGACCCTGCGGACTTGGGTGATGCATTGTTCCCACTGCATAGAAATTACATTGTTTAGCAGGCATGCTGGCCACAAACTGTGTCATTTTGTTGGCTCTTGACCATAGTAATGGTGGCACGCTAAGACAGGGAACGGAAGCAGCTTCCAGGGAGCGGGTCCTGCTGATAGCCCACTGCTCGTCTCCAAAGACAGCAGGAAGAAGTGCTGTGGCACCCCCAAGGAGCCTGAACCATGCCTGGAGAAAGGGAAATGGGAAAAGAGGAAAACAGACATATCACCTCCCCTCTGTGGAAGGAAAGCATTTAGACTGGGGAGGATTTGGTTCACAACCATCCCTCACAGCCTTACACAGGTTTCTCATTTGCAAAGGGATAGATGCTCATGCCCTCCTGGCAGGGTGGTCAGCTGCTGTGCAGGTAAGGGAACTGGCCACAGAGATGAAGGATTGTGACGGGGGCACTCAGGGAGTCAGCAGTTCAGTCCAGGACTGTACTCACTTGCTCCCATCGCTGTAGCAGTCTTCAGCAACGTATGGTGAAGAACAGCCTCTTTGGTGCTTATCCTTGCAATTTCCAGTCCAACAACCCAGTCACGTCTACCAGCCTCCCACAAAGAGAATCACAGTACAGACAACGCCACAGCCCCCAGGGCCTGTTTTCTGTACTGTATCCAGCACATGTTAGCACGGGCTGCCTGGTGCATCCCCACTCTACGGTAACCGCTCACTGCAACAGCTCACACTACCCAACACCCCAACAATCTAGAAAAAGAGGTGCTAGGAGATGGAGGGGTTTACTCCACTCATGGAGCAATCCCATTTGCTGCTGGAGAGATACAGCCCCTGAGGAATAACACAAGGGAGAGAAGTGATGAGCAGGCAGTAGGAGATGAAGACAGAAAGCTGCCTTTGTGTTTATTAAAATCGTGTCTGCTAGTCACCTCCTTGGCAGTGGTGGCATTTATGCTGTAAAGCAGTGCCTTGAGGCAGAAGCCAGCACTCCTGGAGTAACATCACCCCCCCTTTGAGATGCAGAGTGCAAATGCCTTGTCCCCACAGGAGGCTTCAAGCACACCCTTGCCAGCTGCCTCCTCAGCTGCAGGTCTTTCACACCCAAACTGCCCCAACACATGGAGCTCCTCAGTCTCCTGGAGCCTCTCTCACACCTCCACAGCTCTGTAGACTGCTGCCAGCCAAGAAGGGCTGCTGTTTTGCACTGTCTGAAACACCCAGGTGCAGGGAGAAAGGAAACAAGGGGAAGAGGCAGCTGGAGATGCAGAACACTGCTGATGCAGCAGCGGAGCAAACCCATGTCAACTAGAGAGAGGGCCAGGCCAGCCATGAAAACCAGCTGGGGAGGCCCTACCCCACAGCAACTGTGAGCACTGCCCTCCCAGTAACTTAACAATGCACATTACAGTAAACTGGATCCTTCCTTAGGGAAGGCACAAGATATCCCACACAATTTCCTCAACAACAGGTTTCAGGCTACTAAACACATGACCTGCAATAGACTCCTATATTCATCACTTGAGCCAGATTCCTCAAAGCAGATGTTGATTCTTGCACTTTAGCATTTACCACTTCTCCTTTTGCATGCTCCTCCCTTTCTCATAAAACTAAACATATGTAGGCTTTTTCATGGTCTGTCTCACCCAAATCAGTCCACTCACCACAGAAACACATCCATGTGGGGGCAGAGCCCAGAAGCAATTTAATGGTGTGTTGCAGTACCAAACACCACTTGAGCAGGGCAGGAGAAGGAGGAACATTAAATATGATTTCACATCAGACATTAAAATCCTCCTGCAGTCATAAAAAGAAAGCCCAGAACTTAACATAAACCCATAGTAGGCTGCTTCTTTGGTTTTGTTTTGTTTTCCCTCTTAAATCTCTAGGTAACCAAGCAAGCCAAAAGACTAGTGCAATACTGCATACTCACACCAGCACAGCGAGCAAGATAACATATTGCCATTCACTCCCCATTGATGCTACCAAAGCACTGGGAGATGCTCCTATCTGTTCCCAAACCAGGGATTTCCTCCTGCATTTCATGCCCTTGCCTTACAGCCCTGCATAGGACGCTCACAGCTTTACTTCAGCTGAAGAAAGGGTAAAAAAACACCAACAAAAAACCCCACCAAAAACACAACCTAGCAGCTAATGGCAAAGAGGTCAGAGCGCCCTTGCATACACACTGATGGCAATAGTGCTGCTGTGCAGACAGTTACACCAGTTCCCACATGATAGGCATGAGTTAGAGACCTGCAATAGTCTCTAACTCATGCCTATTAAGTAGAAACTGGAAGGGGAGACAGCTTTTCAGTAGCTGTAAGGACAGCTGGTGTGTCAGGGGTTGAGGAAGGTGGGAAGCAGAAAGCATCCAAGCTGGGAGCGCAAAAGCTTCAGCTCCCTGCAGTGTACACAGGGGCCAGAGAGCTTGGAATCCACTGCAGCTATCTGGGCTGGAGCACATCTACCTGGCAGAGATGCTCCCCTTAGTCCCCTCTGTTTCTCACACAAACTTGCCCTTAACTCACAGTGAGAGAATGGAAGAGTTCCTATCACTGCCCTTTCTTGGCTTGCAGGAAGTCAGCGTTTTCGTCACAGTCCCCTGCACAGATGACCACAATACAGACTATCCCCACGCTGACTCCAGTTTATTGCTACACTTGATGGGGTATCTGTGGTATGAGGACCAAAACGTAAACTGCTTCTCATGCCAAGGAGAGCTGGCAGGGTCAGCAGTGAGGGCCAAGGGAGCTGATGCTTCTGGTGTTGTGGCAGCAGCCCCAGATGAGGGGGAGATGCAGCTCCTGAAGCCCACCCATGCACACAGGCTAGTATAGCATGAGATTCAGAACAGGAAGAGACTTTCAGTTGAGCTATGCCCTCCCTCTCTAGGTCACATCAAGCCCCCAGTAATGGGGGGAGGCAAGCACATATACAAGCAGATATGAGTGAAGCCTGCAAGGAAGGCTTCCCCTGGCATTTCAGGGGAACTAACGCTGCCAGTGGTGTTATAGCATGAAAAATACACTGTACAAGATATTAAAAAGAACACAAGAATACACATCTACAGAGATGGTGGAGGGAAGCAGGTGTTGCTTTCCGTAGTCCTGAACCAGACAGAGCCTGATACACTTTCTAGGAGCAACATGATTAATCAGTCTTGCACAACAGCAGGGACATCAGGAGGCTGTTATTCTGGAGACCTGTCACAGACTCTGCTGTGCATCCCAGGGACACACTAGGTTTCTATAGATACTCATATACTTCCCCAGTAGCCATTTCCAAGCCATCCTCCACAATACATATATTAATTGGAGGAACAACTTGCCTCAGTCCGTATGATAACTTGTGAGTACTATGGATCCCTGCATACCTCCCCCATCCCTCAGCAGGGAAGGGTCACTCACAACATTTTATCCCTATAACCACGCAAAGCAGCCCCCAAAAACATTCCTGCAGGTCCTACTCCAGCAGTCTCCTCCTGCCAGAGTGCTGCTTGGTGCTGTGCACAGCATCCCCCCCAGTAGCAAGCACACAACTCCATGCCAGCTTAGCTCCATCTCCTCAGCACAGCAGCAAAGCACAGCTTGCTTTCCTCGCTGCAGGAACCAATGCTGCAGAGAACAGGCAAAATATTAAAGACAACAGAAACAATTCAGTTCCCTCCTACAGCCTGTGCCACAGCCCAGGAGGAGGGAGACAGCAGCCAACACATCCAAAGAAACGCCAAGGACCTGCAGCTTGACAACTCTTTTTCATGAGTCATTCTTCGTTCTGCTAAAGCCATGGGAACTGGTCATGCTTAGGGCATTGGTCTTATGACCAACTAGCTGGCATGAAACACATCAAATCCTGTACCTGACGGGAACCAATCCCTGGTGAATATCAAGCAATTGGCACCTTGGATTTTAATCGTTACCCTATAGCTTACACTGCTCAGAAAGCCTGGAATTGCACTTTCTCTCCCTGTTATCCAGAAAGCCATGCTGCAAGCTGGAGGAACAGGGCTCTCCTTCCCATGGGAATGTGGCCAGCAGCCCTTCTGCAGCAGCCAGCACCCTTGCCAGCTGGGCAGAGGAGCCTGCCCTCTGCCAGGCCTCCTCCAGCACCCTAACAAGCCCTCTACCGACTATAAAAGCAGCAACAGCACACTCCACAACCCCAATACTGTTAAATAGTCTCCTAAATACTACAAAACACTGCTGTCATCATTCCCATACACACTCCCTTCATGCCATTGACTGCAGGGACCTCCGCTTGAATGCTTTAAAAATCTCATAAACTTTCCCACTCTTTTTCAAAGCTAGAGTTACTGCTCTCCCTGGCACCCACCCTGGTTCCCTGAAAGTTATGGCCAAGTCAAAAACAAACTTGTGGTTTAAGAATTGCACACATTTAAGATAGAAAGTACTTACTTATTTCTGCCCTTCTACCTCCTTCCTCCCTCTAAAGTGTTTCTGTGACCATCACTAAATTAAAGCAAGTGTAACAATGGCTGAGGAGAATTCCTGCCACTTTTAAAAGCTAAAAACAGCATGAGGAGAATAAACCCATCCTATTACTCCCCTCTACTCTTACCCTTTGCTTTTAAATAAAGGAAGGTTTTCCTCTCTTTTCTTTATTAAAAGGATTTTTCTATTTTAGGCTCCCATATTTGGGCAAGTAATAGAAAATAGGCAGCATGGTGTCGCCAGTTAATATGGAAGCCCAAGACTTAAGCATTAGGAGCTTGGTCAGCTAAGATTAGAGGTCTTCTCCAGTTCTTACATATTTCAAGACAATGTATTTCAAGACACAACATTGACTTTTCTGGCCTTCTCAGAGGCAGAGTGTACGCTCCTATACATAAATAAGGGCTTTCCAAATCATCTTCCCATCTCTCCAACCATGACTTTACAACTGCCTTGTTACCAAGACAAGCTAAATCCCAGTCCTGGAGATCTCAAGGCTGGCACAGGGACCAGCAGGAAGCAGTTGGCAACAGATCTGTTGGTGACCAAACAGACACTGGAAGCCATAGACCTTGCTAACCTTGTCCAATTTTTCACTACTGAGATTTCTGGCAGCTCGTGATAGCTGCAGGAACTGGATTTAGGGGGTGCTGAGATAGTTTCCTCATCCGGATTACTTCAGAAGCAATAATGCAGCAGGCAGCCAACCAAGAGGAGTTAGAAGGGAAGCTTCATGTCCTCATGGCACCCTCAGCACAGCTTTGGGTGGAAGCTAGGGCCTGAATCTTGTTGTTACCAGGAAACCTCTGGCAGACCCCAGGAAAGCATTAGGATCCAGCAACTCCTGCAGCAGGCTCTTAACTTCAGAAGCAGCATCCACATTGGCCCTCTCCAGCAGAAGCAAATTGGGGTCAAACCAGTTGTGATCCCAGTTGGACCAGGATGAAACTCACCAGTGGAGTCAGCCAGCCATCTTCAAAGGAAGCCTGTTCCTCAGCCAGTACTGGCAGCACATAGAGGAAGGTGTAGGCAGGAAGCAGAGACCACTTTTGTCCCCTCTCCCTATCTCTTTAAAAGGCTGCAGGGATGGCATCTTTCTCCTCCCTGGGTCAGCTTTGGCATGGCAGGTCTGTGTGTCCTCCCTGCCAAAGGGATGCAAAGGGCTACCCTGCTCCCCTTGGCAGGTGAGCCTGCTGCAGCACCCAGATATCCCAAAGAGACAAATGGAGGGTGCCCCAGCTCAGTTTAATCAGGCTTTTTTTTTTTTCAGCCAGTTACCTGGCTCAAGTTTGATTCCCACTTGAGAAGCACCACCCTGCAAAGCCCCACAATGGGCCCCTCCTCTGTACACTGTGCAAATTGGAATACAAATCAGAGGAAAAAGCTTTCCTCTGTTTGAACAAATTGCTATAGATTCACCCCCGTCTCAGGTCAGAGCCCCCGATGGGAAATATTTTCACTGGCTGACTGCTAATAGACTCTGGAGCAACCATTGGATCAATACCTGAATAAGAAAATTAGCCAGAGCACACAATCTGATTTTGCCTTGTTTTGAATTACAGCAGGTTTGTGTTTATTTCGCTCCTTTTCCCTCTTTCTCTCTCTAGCACGCTTCCCCCGTCCTTGCTCCCTGGTTACCTATCTATCAAATCTAGTCAGATTTGTGGGAATATAATAAAGTACGTGCAGGAAGATGTAATGCCTTTTGAAAAATGTTTACATGCTTTAATATTTCCTAGTGAAACTGCAGCACTACCACTCCCTCAGAGGAGATGGTTCAGGAGCCACAGCAAGATTTTCACACACCTTCCTCAAAAAAAGCCATATCCAAGCAATACCAAAAAAATCTGCAAAGCAGGAGTGGGGACTGGCTGCACACTCCCTCTCAGAAAACCACAAAGAGGTCAGCAGCGAGGTTTCAACGTAGGGAATTACAAAATAATAATAATAAAGCAGCTCAGATATTTCATTCGATATTGGTAGCACTAGATATGTATAATTACACTTGGGCTAAATTTCAGATGCACAGAGGGCAAGACAGACACTAGAAGTCATCCCCATTCTTTGAAAGACTTTACCAGCCATTGAACAAGCAAAGCTGACGACGTTCACAGGGATTCAGCACTGTGTTTCTGGCAGCTGAACACACAGACTTCCCAGTCCTTTCTTGATAGTTTAGTATTTCATTTTAATCTGGAAATGACCGTACAAGAGGGGAAGAGAGAGAAAAAGAACACAGATACTAAGCACGTTAAAAAAACAAAGCTACCAAACCAACTGTTCAGGGCACCTTGCCCAGATAAAATTCAGTGGGAGTAAAATAATTCCTTCTACTTCCTACCCCAGCATCCCACTCTCCGTGCCACCTACAGTTGTATCAAATGAAGAGAGAAAGCACGACTCAGTCTTAAACTTCCTGCTCCAGCACATCACGCTGTGAAGCAAAGCCACCAACTGGGCACCTATGGAGAACTTGAAGTATAAAGAAACCCCAGAGCATTCAACGTGAGACGAGGTCCCCCTGTCACATTAGCACACCGCAAGTGACTTTGAACTAAACAGTCTGAGCAGTACCTGACATCTCCTTTACAAAGCTGCCCTAAGAAACCACACATCTTTCATCCTTCTCAGTTATTTACTGCTACATACAGGGAACAGGGCCCTCGTCTCTTGACATGGTGCACAAAACGGGGCATCTGCTGGACACTCTCTGCTTTCTCATCGAGCAAACTAACCAGGTATCCCAAGAGAGACCCTGCAAAACTCACTTGTATGTGCAATAAATATATATATTATCTATGCACACACATACATACACACGTCTGTATGTATATATATATACACACACACATATATATACACATATATACACACACATATATATACACAGCACAGGGAGTAAAATATCTCCGTGTATGTGGTCAGTGGGTTTATTACCCTTTTCCACTGTCTCTAACCCTATGTTTGTTTAATCTTTGTTACACTCACAGAAGAATACTAAGTATAACCATTACCAGATATTTTGCTGCACATGATGGAAAATGTACAAATGTCTACCAGTGCATTTCAGTTTCCCTGCTTGCCTGCTGGCAGACTATGCCAGGAGTGTGCTAATTACAGTATGTTAATCGAAGAATTTTAAAGATGAGGCTAGGCCATAAACCAGTTCATAGAATCACAGGATCACCAAATGGTAGGGTTGGAAGGGACCTCTGGAGATCATACAGTCCAACCCCAACAGGTTACACAGGAGGGCTTCCAGACGAGTTTTGAATATCTCCAGAGACAGAGACTCCACCACCTCCCTGGGCCACCTGTGCTTCACCACCCTCAAAGTAAAGAAGTTCCTCCTCACGTTTAGATGGAACTTCCTGACCTCAAGTTTATTTCCACTCCCTCTTCTCCTGTCACTAGGCACCACAGAAAAAAGACTGACCCCTAACCCATATTAGTTCTTTTCATAAACACCATGTCACAAGGACCATCTGATTGGAAGAAACCAGGAAAGACATTTCCCCAGAAAGTAGCACTTACTGGATGAAGTCCAGGGAGGGACCACCAAAATGGTCAGGCAGGTGTAGCACATGATGTATGAACGAAAAGCTGAGAAAAGTTTGGATTGGTTTATTTGTTTGTTGGTTTTGTTTTTTTTCCCCAAGCCTTAAAAGACAGGGGATACCTTACCACTATTATCTTATTGGGATGGAGCAGAGGGGAGGAAGATGGACTCAGAGTCAGACTCTCCTCAGAGCTGCACGGTGAAAGTAAGAAGAGCAAAACCAAGCAGATGCAACACAGGAAATTCCCATTTGCCATGAAGATAAAAACTACCTCACCACAAAGATGGTAAAACACCAGTCAACAGAGGGGCCCAGAGAGTTTATGGCCCCTCAATCCTTAGAGATGCTCAAAATTCAACTGCATGAAGTCCTTAACATGTTACCTTAACTTCAAAGTTAGCTCTAATGTCAAACTAGTCCTGCTTTGAGCAGAGGGATGGACCAAATGACTTCCAGAGGTCCCTTCCAACCTTAATTAGTCCATGAAGTAACCAAGACAAGACTGTGCTAGAGTGGCACCACCTAGATGACAGGATTTGCTCTGTGCCCTTGCCCCCTACAGGGCGGGAGGAGAGACCATACCACCTTAAAAATACACTCACATACACATACAGACTTAAGCTAATAGATACTAAGAAGAACACAGACACTAAGCACATTTTTTTAAAAAAGCTACCAATCCAACTACACAGATAGGAGATGCTCAACTTTGACATGTAGAAGCAAGGTAAAATACCAAAACCACCAAGGAGGACTGCCATGGAAATTAGATTTTTGAAAAAAAAAAAACCAAAAACAATGTCTTTTTCTTTTGCTTATTTGTTTTTTGGTTTTTTAAGATTTGTTGCATTATTGCAAATGTTGACAGAGACAAACAGGGGGTTTTATGGTTTAGTGCCTCTAAACCAGGCTGCAGTCTATGCAGCAGGAACTTCTGTCAGTCCTTTCACTGAAATTCAGACTGAATCCTCAATTACAATTAATTCAGTGCAGGTTTAAATCTCTGGGCCTTTCTGTTTCCCATAAAAAGGTAAGAGGAATGAAAAGATGCCACAGCTTAGATGCAAGCTCAGTCCTAAGGGAACAGAATTGCAAAGTTTCTTTTTTCCTTTAAAAACAAGCATGGATTTCCCAGTCCCCTCCATATACAGCATTGATTTTCACCATTATGAAGTTACTGTACAGTTTCCCCCCTTGAGGGCCATAAAACCCAGAAAGAACTTCTAGGAAGGTGGCCACAGAGCTCCCAAAACAATGCCAAATGTCACAGCTTTCCCCGGGCAGGGATTCTGGGTGAATCTAGCAGATTATCAGAGACACAAAAGCAATTTTCTTCAAACGGATGAATGATGCTTTTGCTGTAGCGCCTACAACTGTACTGCTCACCTAAGGCACCTCACTGCTGCCATCTGTGGACGTGCATGCTCCTGGGGGAAAGCCACCAAATACTGGAACTGATGAATATACCAACTATGAAAGGGGAAGAGTCACGCTCCTGAGAGACCGGAAGAAAAAAGAAAGGTCACTCTACAATTTAAGTAGCTGAGAACTTCATGCAATTCTTTTATTCAGTTTTTACTGAACTGCATTTATCTCTACTCAACCTAACCATCCCCAGATGCTACAGAAGTGCTGCAGTTTTACATTTATAATTCACAAGTTACCTGAGATCCACACTGATCCAACAGCAATGTGCATTATGAGTACACGAGTATCATGATGAGACAGCTTCCTCTGCCCACCCTGGGAATTTTAGTGTAAAGAGGTTGTCCTGTCCTGGAACATGGTGAACTTGAGTTTTGGCCTCATTTCAGTGTCAGCATTGGGCTGACAGGCACCCTGGCCCAGCTGACCACTCCCATCAGGAAGGGTAGTGCTCCAGGAGGCACATCAACTCCAGAAGCACTCAAGCACTGACAGACCTAGAGTCCACACTTCTTCCTGGAAGGTGATGAAAAGATGGGCAAGTAATCTAGGATTGTATCCGCCCAAGAAAGCAGCAATAAATAAAAAAAACCACACAAATGCAAAGATAGCAATAATGCCTGTGTTAGAAATATCATGGATTGAATTCATGTGCGTAAATCTACACATTTAGTTGGCCAAAGAAGAGGGTGAGGCTGGCAAGATGTCTCTAGGAGGAAAGCAGAGTGAGGGAGCACTGAGAATCTGAAAAGCTATTTGACAGGAAAAACAAAACGGCTGAAAGTAAGTTTGCTCTCTCACTCTTGCTCTAAAATGGAAGCAGTGATGACAGTTCACACTAGCAGAATAAATGCAAGAGCAGACACTGTTAGTGTGGCTACAGAAGCAGCCCTGGAAGACTGCAAGCCCTGCCTCAATTCACATCGGGTCTCACACACAGTGCCCAAGAGGCCCAGGATCTGGCCTTTGAATCCAAACTCCCAGATGACCACGAGGCTAGGTTCTCACCTCAGTGATATAATAAATCTAATGTCAAATGAGTATGAACAATTATGAAAATATTAACAGGAAGGAAAAGAGATCACAGACACAGTGACAATGTCCATCTGCTCTGGTTAGCAGGGCAATCTAAATGCATTATGCCTAGGTCCTTCTCAGATACTTCTCCAAGAGTAACAAAATAATGTGGCCACATTTGATAGAAAGAGCCTAGATCCACAGCAACTTTGGAGGCCTGTATGCACCCACAGCTCCCACAGCATGCAAGGTATTTGGAAAATAAAGACCAAAGCAGAAAAGGCGGGGTGAGGACCTACAGCACTGCTCAAACCCTACACCTCCCACACAAAAGCAAGCCACCACACACTAGCCATAAACCTGGGAGGTGGAAAAGTACAGAAAGTTGTCATGTAAGGTACTACCTGAGGGAATGTTCCTTGGTTGCAAGGGAAGCTCCCCTCCCTCACTCAGCTGCCATGTGCCACTGGTCTGTGTCTAGCTCATTAGAAGTCAACCATGCAGGTTATTAATCAGGAGAGTCAAGTTGCAAATAGCAACTGTCCCAAATGGAGACCAGTTACAAGCACAGTTGGTCAAGCCACACATACGAACACCACAAGATAGATGGATGCCCAAGTAAGTGAAAGGGACACAGGTCGAGCTCTCCGGCCACCACTCCTTCAGCAGGTGCTGAAGATACTCTGTGCTTCTCCAGAAGTGTTCAAAAGTTGTGTGGAAGAGGGTCAGGAAAATACCCCTCACCAGCACTGTGCCTTCTACTTAATCTTAATCATAGAAAAAGATCAAACCAAGCTTCCAGCTGCTGTTTGCCTTCAGTGCTATAACTCAATATAAAGGTATTGCTGGCAGCATTTGAATGCCACTTGGTTTTCCCTTGCTGCTGGTAGGAACTGTCATTGTATTTGGATATTTGCACACGAGGAAGCAGAGGAAAAGGGCTTTCTTCAGTTACAGACCTCTTGCAGGATTTTGTTGACATACTCCTTTTATGTGCACACAGTTAAACTTTCTTTGCAAAGCCCTCTCTGGCAGAGCCAATATGTGTATTTAAGTGATAATGTATCCCTTTAATACAGCCTTTATTGTTCAAACAAATATTATTTTAAGCAAAGTGAATTCAGCAAGGATTCTGAAGGAGAAACAACAGGAACGAAGGAAAAAGAGAAGGCAGCAGGGAAGACGGTGGAGACAATGAACAAAGGTTCCCCACCACCAGGCCCTTCTCTCCAAAGCTAAGTACGATCCTGAACCCTAGCTCTATTTATGTCCCTTCCATCTAGCTGTACTATTTAAGACCACCAGAAGAGTTAGGGAACAAATGTAGGTGACAAAGGCAGGGAGAAAACATTTCAACCAGTGTAATTCAATTAAGCAATGGAAAGGAAAAACTCTTAACCCAACATAACAATCCTTCAGGAAAGCAAAGGATGGGGGAGGGAGAAAACCAAATAACTCTTGCCAGCTACCTCAAATTGACTTCAAGACAGCAAGTCACAAGAGTAACAGGCCTACAGTCTCTACAAAAGGATACTCATGTAGTATCACATTCCAGATAAAACAGCCAAAAACTTTCGGTAGGAGAGTTTGTTTTTCCCATTATATCAGACTGACCAATGAATGCAGAGGCATAACTTGCTGAGAGCTAATCTGTACTTCATGTATAATAAGAATTATCCCATTCTGGAATAATCACAAGCATAATCCAAGTCCTCCAGAGTAGTGGGTTTTGAAACCAAAGTGCCCAAATACTTTTGAAGCCCAGAGAAATGAGGAGTCTCTCTACAGAAGCTACCATCTCAGAAAGTAGGTCCAGAAAACAGTGACTACAGAGCTTGGCCTCTTCAGTAACATGTTATCTAGCTAGCCAGAGTTCCAAGGTGCTGCACTCTGTACAAAGCAAGCATGCCTTATGAAGAGGGTTCACACTCAAGGATTTTCTGTGCTTTGATGACAGATCTGCTGTTGGGTTCTCCAGGGGCAGACTGAGAGTGGCAGCAGCTCAGTGACCACAGCAACCAGCCCTCAATGAAAAGATGCTCATCAATGTATCAGAGTGGAAACTGCCACAAAACTAAAAATATCTTGTGTCAAAATTTGATGGGCATGGAGGGGGGGGAAGGGGAGATAAAATCAGATGGCTATGAAAACTTGTAAACTACTAAGGCCACCACACAAAACCTGAGATTGCCTGTCTACGCCTTTCCCCTTCACATACAGATGGAAACACCTCACTGAAATTACCAGCTGCACCTTCAAAATGTCTGTCCAAGGCAGACAAATGGCATCATCTTTCATTCACACAAGCAGAAGGCCAGGAGAAACTAAACAGATCTGGTCTTTTTTTCGTGGTTTGCTTTAAGGCTTTTTTTTTTTTTCCCAAAACAACACCCATACTTTGCTTATACCAAAGTCTGAAAAAAAAAAAAAATTATAAAGGAAGACTGACAGCAACAGGATCCAAGCCATTATGTGCAGCATTTCAGGCCAGCATTTTTACCAGAGCAACAGCTCATCTGGATTTAACTCCCTTGCCTTAGAATTAAAATGACATCTACATGAGTAGCACAGCAGAGCCAAAAATTGTAGCCAGGAAAGTGAATCTTCTATGATTTTCCCCCACCCTGCTTCTAAATTCTGTTTTCCCAGAGGATCCAAAGAAACCACTTCTCCTGGCCAGACAGTAGCAGAGGCTGGAGTCCTGGAGCCAGAGTCTGGCCAGCAGCTTTTCCTGGTGGACTGGCCACAACAGCTGCTTGCTCATGCCCCCGTAACTGCATCATTTCCTTCTGGGCTAACCAGTAAAAGGTCATCTGTGTCAGCAAGGAGACCAGGTATAACAAAGCACATTCAAGAGATAAGACCTTATATCAACAAAAATCCTATCAGCCAAATATGCCTCAAAAAATAATTGCAATGACTAACTGGATCAGACAAAAATGGAGAAATAAAATACAGGAAAAGATCAGAAGAGTTAGTTCAGCAAATGAACCCTTTAATTACAAGTTCTCACTCATTTTACACCACCCTGGGATATGGGCTCTAGCCTTGGTGCTACCTACAGCTGTTTCCCCACAGGAAACAGCAATGGTCAAAGGGCATCCAGGACCTTGAAAAAAGGTGTGTAGGAGTACATATGCAAAAGCCACATTAAATCCTCCCCTTTCTTGCAATGCGGTTGCTAAGGCTAGCCCCCTTTTACATGGCACTGGAATTACAGCTAATGCTCTCTGGGAGATGTGCAATCCTGTTCAGGCAAGGCTTCTGCCAGGCTGAGATGGTGGTTCTCAGTTGCTCTTCCAATCCCTCATTTTCAACCGCAACAATGTCACAGGTATTGTCATGAGGCCACTGAAAGAGAGGAATGTTCTCACTACTGGAATTTACACACCATCAACAGAATCCATTTATTGTCTTTTTTTTTTTTTTTTTCAAATCTAGCAATACCTATACACATTTCTTTCTCATTTCCCTCTCTACCTCACCAAGCATATCACAGATCCTAGTACTTTTTAGCACCTTCCCCTGCTTCCTCCTCCTGAGAAGCTTTTATTTAGTCCTAACAAGGAAAAAGCTCATACCATAGTTTCCTTCCCCCACTCTCCTCACTTACTACTTTGTCTAGACTTGCTCTGAGACAATCAAATGCAGTTCTTAAATTATAATCCATTTATTAAGAATTAACTCAGCTGGAGCTTTCCTGCATGCTGCTCTGTGCAAGGAAAGAAAGTTTGCTATGCCATGATGTAGGGCTCGCTCCTCATTTTACTTCACTGCTCTTTTAAGTGTCTGTACAAAATGCCCTGCTGACCCAGCTGAAGCTGAGTGATAAGCAGCTGATCTACGTTTTACCGAATGTCTCTTATCTAAAACCATCTTCTTAAGCAAGCCATATGCTGCAAACATACTTTGAAATGTCTCCATAATAATCTGAGAAGCAGAACTGTTTGTCAAATAGCACATACACTACTGCTGGCCACTTGGAGTAACCATCAGCCACAAGTAGGTACATATGCTCATTGTGAACTGCAAAAATCAGCATGGCATCTTTGCCAAGGCTTAGCAAATGCCGGAGTGGTTTCTAGTTTTGATAACTACTGTTCACTTTGACTAATTTCTCCTTTTACATGGAGTTTCAAGCCTGACTACGAACCACGAATATGTAACAAACCGCTCCTTTCAATTTGTTGTGGTGATATTCACATCTTTCACCCTGCATCCCAACATGAAAGATTTATGGTATTAATCATGCACATCATAGTAAACAGTCATTCTCTACAGTCAATTGCATTTTTCTGCTGGAACAGGGATGAAAGGCCTGAGCTGCTTATCATTTGACCAGCCAGAAAACAAACTATTATTGTGCTATTTTAACGAAAGCTGGAGCTTAGTTTCTATGGGTAACGTCTTCAGATGCAGCTACATGGTTGAGGAGCTTGACTATCCCATTTTGAAAAACAATTTAGAAACTTAATCACAGCTAAATGCAGAGCTTGTCTACGCAAGGAGTTATTCAGGAATAGCTTTTCAAAATTCAAAATTAAAGATTAGTTCTAGACGTCTAGAGACTCTCTTTCACAAAAGCAAGCTAAATTAAGCCAGCTTGCACTCCCTCAGTGCAAGTTCTGCTTGCTTGAAAGAGAGCACAGAGCAAGAACCACCCTGCCATTTGTTTTGCTAGAGTTAGCAGCTACTGGATTGAGGTAGCTAAACTGCTGCAGTCCTCAAGCTTCAAACTGCACCCCACAATAAGCCAGCTAGTTGTATTTATAGGATCACTACCCAGCTGCAAAGCCAGGAGTTGAGTATATTTGTTTGCGCTGCAATCCAAAAGCAAGCATGAACCTGGTGTAGGTGCCCCACAACTTATTTATTGAGGAGTTGAGCGCAGTATGTTGCTGCCAGGTGAGCCCAGGCGCAGAGGCCTCAGCACACACTCCATGCAGGACGTTGCGTTAATGGTTAGAGCATAGGCCAGGCTGCGCTTCACGCTGTTACAGCCTTGCTGTGATCAGTAACCCAAACAGCTAATTTAAAGCTAGCTCAAGAGTGCACCTACAAGTTACAGTTCTACTTTTGTGTAGGCATTCTGTACACGCACTTTAAGTCAATTTGTTTGCAAAAATATTCCCCCTAATTCCACTGTCTTATAGCATTGAAAAGCTCCTGTATTCTTATGCACTTTCCATGTATTCCTCACTTGTCGAGGTACAGGGAATAGCAAGACGGAGTCTTTCACTACACCTTAAAATGGGGAACTTCCCAACGTGCACCTAACACCACAGTCCACAATCAGAGTTCCAATTTCCAGAGATAAGGTGGTCTTCTTATTCAGCAATTATATGATGACCAATCAAGATAATCTTCTCAAACACATACTTGTGAATTTTACTTGCTCTAAATATAAAAGAAAACTATCTCTTTCAAAAAAAAAAAAAACACGGACATCAATTTCTTTCAGCCTTCATTAGCATTTGGGAAACAAACACTACAGATTTCTTCTTCCTATCTTCATACTTGTAAGAAAAATAGGAATACGGCTTAGCACATACTTAAAATTTAAAAATGTGTTGGAATATTCAGACTTTCCTTTTGCTTCTTCAAAAGCTGTGCTCTGCTCTGGCATTCAGAATCCTTGATTCTGAGATAACTGGATCAGAGCCTGTTTTCAATGGCTTATTCCTCCTTACTGAGGATGTATTTACCTTGGATCTATCAGCCACAGGGATTGCACTTAATACCAGCTGCACTGGGAGAGAGAAAAGGATGGTTAAAACTACACTGATGTTCGATTCTCTGTTCTGCCACAGGCAAATCACTTAATCTCCATCTCATTTCCCCACATGCAGAGTGGAGTAACTGTGGGCAACTGAGGCATTGTGAAGGTGGAAGTTCATAGATATTACAGCGATGGGAAACACAAACCTCACAAGAAATCTTACCTGTGCACTCCGAGAGGGATTTTCAGGATTTAGCAACTGCAGTGGAAATGCCCCAGACCAGTTAGGTTTTCTTAATACCTCATCTGGATTCACTTAACTGGCAGGGGAGTTCAGTCTCCCATCCCCAGCTGGCTCTTGCTGCTCAGGTTACTTTTGTGAGCCTTAATTTCTCACATTTCCACTATTTCAAGAGATGATCCAAGTCAGAATCATCTGTTTATGAAACTTGGCAAGAGGCAATCATTCTCCACTCTAATTCTACAAATGCCTTTTTCCGCTGTGCAAAGCACGCAACAAGCACCAGAAGGTGAAATGGCATTTGTAAGCAAAAGCCATTTTGCTACATTTCTCAAACATCTGTCTGAATCACATCTTTGTTTTTCCTTTTTATTTCATCACAAAGGCACACAAGATGCACACGATTCCAGTCCACATTTATTTTAAAACAATTTATGCCAATTAGTGAAGGACCATTTCCTTCTGAAACAGGAGCAGCAATGGCAAGCAGTTATTCTTGTATTATATGTCCACCTGCAGACATCCTAAAGCCTTTCTCACAGCTTGACTTTAGCTTTCAATGTTATGTCAGTTCTTCTTTAGGCAACATTTGCTAATTTGTCTTTAAAAACTGCTGTTCTTACTGCACCTTTGCCAATTGCTATCCTCACCCTGCCATCATTTCCATTTACACGAACCCAGCAAAAGTATCTGCACGCCATTTGTCCTACACTACAGCTCACAGCGGAGAGAAGCCACAAGCCAGAGCATCACAGCGAGACAGATTTTTAGTTACATCAGTGATATCTCCCCTACAAAAGCTAAAGCAAAGGGGTATCAGCCAACATCATATCCATGAGCAATTTGCAGCACGAGTGAAGGGAGCAACAGGAAAGCAAGAGGCTGTCCCAATCAGTAAAAGCTGCTTGAGATCCTTGCTGGCCACCTTGCTGCACCCTTTCCCTGGAGGCCTGCAGCTCAGCACAGAGCTGCTACCTGCTTGCAGAGTGGTGCTGGTGGCTCCGAATCACCAGGCCACATTGGCACCACAGCTGTCCCGCCTTATTTGTAGCCGTTGAAATACGTAGCTGCAACTACACTGCTGTTCATCACCAGCATGATAGAACACAGAGTGCTTTACAAAAGCGTACAAATGGAGTATACTTCTCAGGGGAATTCAAACATTACCAGACTATACAGTTGTCTGTAGATTTTGGGAATACAGTCATACGAGCATACACTGGGGTAACCATATTGCCTAGTCTAGAAGAACAAGTATAAAACTTAGAGAAATAATAATTTTTATTCAGCTGTCTCTCTTTTTACTTCCCCAGTTAACTTCAGACAACTTGCCTTCGCCAGCCACGGACCAGATTATTTATGGATTAAAACTTAAGGTATTACAAGCAGTCAAACACTGACCTGGGATACAGCGTGGCCAATGCACTGGCGCAGAGAGCAACTTGTAGGCAGCCAGGATGCTTTGAAGACAATGTTGCACTGAGCTGGGGCCCCTAAATAGCATTTTCCCAAGAGATACTCTCGGAAGGAAAGAATAGCACTTTCCCACTCCACAAGAGTATTAGAAAGATGGGGGAGAGAGCCATGACAAAAAACCAGCCCGGATCACAAACTGCTTGGGTACAATGTGACAGAGCTTCAGACCCTAAAAAAAAAACCCCAAATAAACAAACCTGAGAAAGATGCAAAGCCTCATGTAAGCAGCCAGCACCAGAAACCTGGAAGCAGCAGCTCAATCTTGGGAGTTCACTCCCGCGAACTTCGGCCTCGGGAAGACGCCGGGAAGGAGGACGTGCGGGGGGTTTTCCCCAGGTCCCCCGAGCTGGCACCAGCGAGGACGAGCTGCCTCGGGGCGTTCCGCGGCGCTCAGCCGAGGACAGCCAGCCCGCCCCACGCGTGTCCGGCCGCGCCCCGGTTCCACCGGGAGACGGGCGCCCCGGCTCCCACGGGGTTTGCCCTGAGCACGTCCCAGGCCCCCCTCCCTAATTCCCCCCGGGGAAGGGGCGCACCTCGGGGATCCCCCCTCCCGCCGCCGGGCCGGTGCAACGCCTCCCTCTGCCGGGCAGCGGCGGAGCGGCACGGCCCCGCCGCCCAGATGTGCCCCCCAGATGTTCTCCCCGGCCGCAGCTGGAGAGAAGCCCGCAGGCGGGACGGTTCGCCTTTCCCTCGGACGGGTGGGAAAGGAGTCGCCGCCTGCAGCCAGCGCGCTGCTCCTGGGCAGAAGTCAGGAAAGCAAGCGGGGAGTGGAAGCCTTTGTTCCAAGAAAACCCTGACACAGGGCATGACAACTCTCTGCCTCCCAACAAGTCCTATCCCAGCTAACCTGTTGGTAACAGCCTCTCGGACTTAACTTTTGTTGAGCCAACATCAGCTGATGCCCAGGATCTCCCTTTCTCTGGCTCTTTAATGCAGCGCTTTTGATCGCCAGCTCCACGGGTTATAGCATACTTAATTTCTTCTTTTAAACCCTAAGCAAGTGCTTGGCTATAAAAAATAAACCTCTCTTGTTCCTTAAACTCCCTCCCCCAAATAAAGGGCACATAAAAGCTTTTTTCTTTTCAAAGTACATACTTTGGAAGTAAGTACTTCTGACAGAGTAGCAACCTCACCTGTTAAACGTGGGCACAGAGACACAACACGCACACTCTCCCTCTTCTTCACAGCACATCACTCTGGTGGATCTTGGAGGCCCTGCCAGATCTGCATTCTGCTGTGCAGTGTCAGTGCTGTATCCCTCCTCTTTCCTTCACAACCCTGGGGGACACTGGTACGTTTTCCCCCTCTGAATTTAAACCTGTGTAATTCCAGCAGCTGATGATTGACAAAAGGTGCCTGCAATATGGGCACTTGATGTGTTCGCGTTGACTGCTTGAGAGCAGAAATGGTTTAAAAGTTTTCTTAATAGTTTCATTCCACATAAGATCTGGGATACCAGGTATAGCCTAAACAAATCCACATGGTATTACTAGATGCCTGTACCCACAGCATCTTGGAGAACAAACCAGTATTTTCCACCAACTCTTCTCTAGAAGGCTCACCCTCCCCACAGCAAAATGCAGCCCCCTCTGTGGACACAACACGTTAACCCCTCTGCACAAAAAGCACCAACATCTGCACCTACCCTGATGAGAACTTCACCAGTGAACTGCCTCTCCAGAGTTACACAGGCAGACTAGTTGATCATGGACTTGCCTTATGCTGACTAAAGAAGCCCTTTGGAGGCAGGGTTCAAGACCTTTCCACAAACAGAGTAAGAAACACTCTCCACCACAAGCAGTCTTTCACAAGTAGACATGCACCTCTCTCTATGGCTTTTTGTCATCACACTGGCACTGGGCAGAATGCAATTTTTTCCCCACCCCCCCAAGTCTGCCCTCCTCATAACAAGCCATAGCCACACAGGCAAGATTCTTATGCGTAGCCTATGCTTAATGAACCAAGAGAGCACAGTATGCATGGAGGGAGGGACTGGAAGTCTGAAACTGCACTATTCAAGCAAGCAGAGTAACAGTAACTCCAGTCAAAACATAAGAAAAACAGTTGGGCTTCTGTTTGACAGAAGTGTCACAAGATCTCTTGAGTTTCCAGCATGGAAGTCACTTAGTCTTGTTCCTCAAAAATAAGAACAGCATCCCTTACTGCCACTGCTGAATTGTTGTCTGAGTACCGAACCTTCATGGGCATCTTCTGTTGTATCTTCCACTTACTGGGAGCCAGTATCTCCCTCCCCTCTCTCAAACTCGTCTGAAATACATACATATATTTCAAAAAAATCCAGCACAAACCTGACACGGTGATAATTTTAAAAGCTATGCTGCTCATGTCAAATTACTCAACATCTATCTTCATGTTCCCACAAAAATTAGCATAGGATGGTGGTTTCTGATGACACCTATAGTGAAATATTTTGACTTCTACCATCAAGTTGCAAACAACCTGTCAAGAGGATAATGTCAGTTTTCTAGTACTGCATATTAAAGCCAAATGAGGGCTTATCTGGTGTGTGAAGCTACTGACCTGACCTAAAAACAGAGGCTCTAGTGTCATAGGAGGGTGAATCTGACACACTACAGCTGGAGAACAGCAAGGCATACTCAAGCACAGGGCTGGACAGATTTAATGCCTTGGCCTTAAAGAGCTGCTAAAGAACTATGCAAATCTCGGACAGACCCAGTCCTTCAGTGAGGCTATTTCTATAGTCCTCCAGTTACAATACTCATTCCTGTAACCAAAAGGCTACAGCCTGAGCCACCACAGATTTAAGGGCTGGACAACAAAGAGAAATGGCTGAGCACAAAGGATGTGTGTATATATATATATATGCATACACGCATATATATATATATATATATATATACACCCACACACATATATATATTTCATTTGGAGGACCACTGTGCTCACGCACCTCATTTTCTAAACAGAATCAGCCATCAAGTGGCTCACAGGAGCTCTGCTGCTACTTTAGCCACAATCTGCTCACTCATTTCTGAGGGCACGGGGTTGGGCACAGGGTGTACTGGGAAAACGGCAAGATAGCTAAAGAGCTCCATGTCTGCACTTCTGTTGCCACTGGCAAGAAAGCTACAGGCAGAGGCAGGGGAGAGGAACTGATCCAGGTCACCAGGCCCAAGGTTAATATTAGATTGTGTCTGTGCCCCTAGAAACCAATAGCAAAAGACAAGCATGCACACAGGTTGCAAGAGGGTGTGAGGCATCCTGCGTTGAAAACTCCAGGAAAAAAAAGGGGTTACTTTACAAGTAAAGAGAGTGGGAAACAAATAATGTCATGTGTACATGAAAGGAAAAAAGCGCGAATTTTTATGGCCTAAATCCACTATATGTTTTTGCCATGAGACTCCTCCATCGCAGATGTAAGAAAACCTTCTTCTACTAGATGTTTTGGCTGTCTGTAGTGGCATCTCACAGGTGATTCCATGTGATGGTGTCTCTCTAAAGAAAGAGCTTTACTGGGTCATTTACTCCCCATCTCATAGGCCAGGGCTGGACTACTCTGTACTGCAGATGCTTCACCCCCACTGGTTTCAAGTGCCCACCCAGCCCCTCTGATCACGGCACTGGGCAGCTTTCCCTCTGCCCAGCCTAAACCTTCCTTTTATTCCCTTTCCATCACCTTGCTGTAGCCCCTCATCACACAGTGATGACCATTCCTGAAATGGTCCTGTTCTGCAGGTGAATTATGAGAGGCAGGGGACAAAACACCCCATTTTTTTATTCAGCCTGAAAGCCTGCTGCTGATCAGCTAGAATGTGCCTGTTCTAAGACAGCCCAGAAAAGTTAATTATACATTGCACATGGAGTAAGCAAAGCAGCAGCCCTGTGCATGCTCTGAAACTGAGCTACACAAGTCCTGAACTCTGCAAGGCTGACTAGGAAGCAAGAGGCATACCCTTCCCTTTGGAAACACTCCCTATTCTCCCCTATCGGTCTAATTTACAACCTCTAAGTGTTCATAATTCCAAGCCTAGAAAGGCAAGTCCCCTTTCTCCTTACCTCTTCCTCCCTGTCCCCAAATTTTGACATTTCCTAGAGATCTATTACAGCTTGCTCCTCATCACGACCAGCAGCATTAATGCACCAGGACTGAAAGACACCTTCAGTTCGGGAAATGGGGTACCACAAAAGGCTAATAAAAGTTGCCTCTTGGCAGTCTACAGGACTGCCTTCCGTATCAGGCCAGCCTCATCTTTCTGCAACAAACAAGGCTGAAAGGATGGGATCAGCTAATGAGAAGGGGGTTTCAGACACACTTCAGTTATTACCACAAATGCCAATTTATATGGCAAGCCTCTTCAGGTAGCAGGCTAAAAGCACCTTGACTCCTAATTAAATTGCACCTCCATTGCAAATGCTCCTTTCCCAGAAACCTCCTTACACACATTTTATTTATGTCATTCATCTCAATAAACCTCTCCAACAACTCTGCTCTCCTAGACAGAGGTCTTTTGTGCACATCCATGTGGGTGTATTATTTAAAGGGTACATCACATGGATACTTTATCTAGTTTAATCTGATTTAATCTCAGCAGATTTACTAAAGTGAAATATATTTATAGACCATATAGATGCCTCTCACCATCTCCACTGCCATAAATAAATATTCAGAAGAAGAACAGATCTGAAACACAATACTTGAGTTCCCATAATTTCTACACTAAGCGCCACAGGAGACTGACATTCACAACACAGAACTCTAAAGCACATCTTAGAGCTACAGCTAAGGACTAACATTTAGGACAAACCCAAGTGGAGGGGAGAAGTAGGAATAGTTTCTAATCCTGCTTTAGTTATCCTTGCAAATATAACTGTACCAATCCAGATCTGCTTGAGCCATCAATAACAGCAATCTGGCATGCAAACTAACAGCGCTGGCTGCACAACGCATGAAATCAGTGCAGGGCAGCGGACTGAAGGCAGGACTGGGAAGGACAATATGAAAACCACGACTTCCCATAGAAGTTTGTGGTGTGCTGATTTCACGAGACACTGCTCTGGGCTGCACTTTTAAGCTGGGCTGCGTTTTAAGGCTCGTGATGGTCTCAGTTTGCAGAGGAGGGAAGGGACTGGATTTCTCCTTTGTGTAGGTAGGTAAGAGAATAGATAGAAGTAGTGTACCATTTTGGCTTAAAAGGATTCCTTCATCTTAGTGCATGTCTGTATCTGTGCTTTCTTTTGTACACAGCATCTCCAATCACTCTCGAACAGAAAAAAGACAAAAACATCAGTAAGTTGCTCTGAAGATCTAATTTAGCAGCAGCTCTATCAAATGCAAGTTCACTGAAGTGGATGAAAAAATACAACAGGCAACCATCTACAGCACATTTAAGCAAAACTGGTTTTAAGCTTCGTCCCTCTTGCTACGATTCTGAGCAGAGAGGCCATTCTAAAGCAAGTGACAGCTACTCAGCAGCAAGCACACCAAAACCAAATAATAAAAGTTCAGCTAGAAGCAGATTACCCGTTTTAAAGGATTAAATAACCTGCCCTGACCAAGTTTCTGTACTGCAAACTCATTTTACTCCTCATCTTTTCAGCCTTTAGGGGGTCCTACAATTTTCCCCTGGACATGCAGACTGGAAGAAAACACATATACTGGGAGGAAGAAAGAAAGAGGGTGTTTAGCTTCCACTCTTTTGTTTCAAAAAGGTTATTTTACAAAACGGACTCAAACTCAAATTAACATCCCAGCCCTCAAGGAGAAAGGAGGAATTGTTTCCATTAAAGAAATAGATCATTAAAAAGTGACCTACAAAGACTTACCCATAGTCAGTGAGACTGATCTTTGCCAGAGCTCACACAAGAGACTGGCTGCGTGCTGTTAAAAAAAAGGGGGA